>QRAM01000795.1:0-25192 GCA_013436055.1 Halocynthia roretzi | reverse complement strand
ATTGATAACATATGTGATAAGATAGTCGTCATAAGCACGTTCCTTAGAAATAACCACAATAATATTTTCTGAATAGTAGAAATAGTGACGTCATAAAATTGCGAGATTAACTTGGATATGTGTGTGAAACAAATAAAGTAAACAGAATCGCCATTCAAAATATCACTTCTCAAAATCGACACTGCTGCATTGTGACATCACATAATGAGCGCTGATCCCGCGGTTTTGCAATGCATTGACCGCCATCATCAACTGCTCATTGGTGGGTTTTGGTGTCGGTGCATACGCCCAGATGATCCAGTCACCTGTTAATACAATGTATGATGTCAGAAAGGATTTCTAAACTTAAAAACCATAAAAATATTATATTTGTAATAAACTTTTCATAATTTTTTTAAAATTAAAAAGTTGAATCTTGGTAAATGAAGGTTTATCGATAATGGCCGTTTCGGATATTTGAAGAATCCGATAAACGGGGTTCGGATAATCGAGGGCATATTTGCATATCGTATGACGATTTTTAAAGTCATACATACAAAATATGAATAACCGTTTAAAAAAATAGCCCTACGGGGCTCCACGGTATTTACTTAACAGCAGAATTCATGCTTTTACAATATCTATGACCTATGACCCATGTGCCTCGTGCCCTCAAGGTATAAATCCAGCCATGGCCCTCTTGCAAATTCCTATGAAAAATGTGCTCCTTGGCATAAATGAAGGAAAACTTACCTTCGTCACTGCACCAAACCTTGATGTGATAGTTGTAGAAATCCGAAATAACAATGTACTCTAAGCGCAAAATTGTGCTTAGATCTGCAAAGTACCACAACATATAAATATATTAATGAGCCACTAGATATTTAGGATGACTGGTAACGAAATTCAATACAGAACAAACTTGGTGAATTGATCTACTTTTCAATGTCCTGGAGTTTTGCTATTTTTCTCTAGAATAAGCTAGTGGAGAAGAAATGATTGACTATTTATGCATCTATAATAAAAAAGATATAGTTTATACATAACCAAATAGCTGTACCGGTTAGGATTAAATATGACCTGTTGATTTACGGTATATTAACTCAGGCAATAAAGATTATTTTTCCAGAAATGATGCCCCGAAACCCGGGTGCGCCTCGAAAATGTCACCCCCTGATTCCATACTCAATTTTTGAAATTACAGACTCAAAACTTATTAAACCCCCAGACCCGCCCCAGTTATATTATGCTTACCTTCATTCATTGCATTCACGTTCAATTTGTGATATTTTCCGAATTTGTGAGCCTCCAATATCTCATCAGCTTGTAAAAAATATATATTGTTATTGGAAAAGGCGAACCATCATCATTAGCACTGTAGGTGATGACTGAATAGTTGTATTAGGTGTCATATTATTCCGAAATAAAAGATGACACAGCACTTGGAAGATGCAGTACAATGGTTTTTTTAGCCCTTGTAAACTGAGTTACACAAATATTGTACTTTACAGTAGTAGCAAGTTCCTTAGTTCCAAGTGCCTTACCGTTGTAAATATCCCCTTCTTGCTGCAGTGCATGTGCATGAAAGCGTTCGACAGGTGATCTGAAAGAAAATCATTATCATGAATGTCGCCGCATAAATCGACTATTTGAGTCTGAAAATTCAAATCCCCCATATGCCGATACGCCACGACCATGCTACAAGAATTATCTCCATTTCTCGGTACGAAGTATATACAGAGGTTGTATAAAGAAATCACTTCTTACCCTTCTATATAATGTGTAATCTTATAAGTGTATCCATCGTCCGTTACCATGAAGTCGTGAAAAGTGGCACAACCTATATCGTCTGCCATGATAGGGTCGCCTCCATTGAATGTTGAATACCAGGTTCCATTCAGCTGAAATCAATCACATATTCAGCTACTTGTAGACATATGTGAATTAGCTGTATTTGTTTGATTTAATTAACTCAGAACTCACAGTCTGCATCTTGAAATGTTTAGCTGGGGTCGGTAATTGACATTTCTCGGCTGAAGCAGCGATCAATGCTGCAGCAGCAGCAATAACGATGAATTGAACAGAATACTTCATACTGATGTTGTAGGTAGTAAAGCTGGTGCTGGGTCTGGATGTTAAATAATTTCTTTCAATATCTGCAGTTTCACGGGAGAAGATATTTTTTAATAAATGATTTTTAATTTCAATGTCCTAATATTTTTATTTTCAATTCATCAAATAAACTTTACCGTACGCGCACATATAGAACACGAAAATCTAATTAAATAGTTCGTTACTTTACAGATACTCATATTACATTCTACCGAGTCAAGACAAACGTGAAACTTCGGAGCCCGTATCATTTGCTACTCATGCTACTATGTATGAACAAAGAAAATTACTAATAATTTTCTGCTGGCTGGCAATAATGCAGTTCAATAATATAGACGAGATCATGAATAGGCGGAGATGCATTGTCTGATATAGACGAGATTGCGAATATGCGAAAATGCATTGTTTCATATAGACGAGATTATGAATACGCAGAAACGCATTGGTTCATATAGATGAGATTGTGAATAGGCGTAAGCGCATTCTTTCATATAGATGAGATTTGAAGATTTTTAAACTGGCAAGCTATTTACCACTTCCTTTCAGGCTAAAGATTTCTATTGAAATAGCTTTTGATTTTGGGACCCAAGAAATTCGTCCGCCTGCTTCTGGGGATTTATACCAAACAGTTTTTCATGTTCATGTCATTTTGAATCCAAAAACAACGACTGTGCGTAATGCATCAGCTTTGTCGACTCAATCAGTTGCCTAGGGTTACTGCAGCCGTTCAACTCGCACATCTGTTGGCGAATTAAGTTACTTATGAGACAACTGCGACAGTAAATACAGCTGACTGCCTCTTACTGAGGATAAAATTGAAAGTAAACTATATGTTTGTGCGACTTCTTAGGCTACCTACAGCTCGCAAATGCTCGTGATCACTGTGAAGTCGGTTGCCAATATCCAATCGATTTTTACTACGTCCCATGCGTCACGCATAAGCGAGTACTGTACAACATTTCTTCGATACTGTCGTTTTTTACTGTCAATCCCATTAATTAATTACGGATAATCAATGAAGAAAATGAAAAATGTACGGGAATGATAAATCTGCCAAAGCAAGCTCTTGTTTTGAACTATACCTTTTACCGTATAACACAAAACTCAGGAAATGCATAGAGCTTGAAGTCATCTGTAATTTGCTAATTCTAGACAAGAAGAAGAAGAAATATATTGGAGAAAAATGGAAATTCTCTGCAGCGCGCTATGCACTTGTTCTCTCGCATACTGTCTGGCTCTCGTGCGAGCGAATTATCGAAACGGTCACTTGCTATCTCGCATATTTTATGGTAACGATTACAATAGAACTCCGCTAACAGCGGGAGTTCTAAATAACACATGGTTAGCTTATATCTCAATTTTGACATTAGCAAAGAAAACCTGGGTCTGGAGTGGAAAAAAATCCTACTTAATGTCGCTTTAGCAGCTAAAATATAAATCTGCATTCGTCGTTGTCCTAGCTGTCATTTGAAATTGAAAAACCTCCTAGTTTCTACCAACCTTAACTCCATTCTGCGATTAATTTACATTTGTTCATGGCAAATTCTAAATTGAGGATGTATAAATCGAATATCCCGTAAACATCAGATTTAATTTCCGCGGGGGAATACGCGAAGCGCACGATATATATTCTTGCTGCTCTCCTTTAGATTTTAAATGGCTCCTGGGTAACCAATACTCGATAAAAACCAGTATTCATGAGTATTTCAATTCAGTACTGTAACATTTATCAAGTAATTTCTTAAATAATGTCAATGGTCCACCAAAGAGTTTCGTGTGTTGTTATTTGAATTTCAAAACGGCAATGGACGCGGGAGAAATTAGTGATATAGGCTCGAGGTTGTTTCACGTGATCATGACGTCATACGACCACGGGAAGCGAGTTGGATATATCCGCTTTGTTCAGTTTAAAAAAATGAGTTTCTTTACTTCTATTTTATCACTGTTAGCGCGAGTAATTATCAGTTATGATTATGAGGAGTTGTATTGATTGGATAAAGATTCAATAGTTTAATAGTTTGCGTTTGCAATCGACGTTTCATTCCTTTTCTGTGTTGTTTTTTCCAGCTGTCGATATACCGGGCGTTACACAGTTACTATTACTTGAATTTTTTATCTAACTCAATCGAAGGAAAAAAGACGCAGAAACCGAAAGAAATGAAAACCGAAGTCGAAGTAAGTCTTTCATTTGTTAATTTAATTAATCAATTTATTAGATTTTTGTAATTGCTAGAGCTAACGTTTCATAGTTCGGTGCTAGTTAAAGCGAATGCTCAGGTTTAATTTCGTTACTGTAATGGCGACCATTGCGAAATTATAGAAATATACACTGACATATATATTGGTAATTACAGAAAAACTGTGTAGATTATTTGCGTAGATCGAGATAGATGGATTTGAGCATGGTAAGTTATCTATGGCCGGTTGCAATATTAGATAAAACTGGATAAAAACCGGATAAAACTGGAATTTAGGGTAGGGTAAGGTTGAAGATAAGAAAACTCTCTTATGCTTGGTTAGGTTGTACCTATATGGAATAACTGGCATTTTGATTAGATTTTTTTATACTTTAAAGATATTAAAAAAGGATTTTTGTCTGTAATTAGACATCATCTCAAATACCAGATCAATTATATACAGCAATGTTTTATAAACATGATCGAAAACCTCAAACTGTAATGAAAAATTATATTGCTTTTAGGAAAACGGCAATGAAGAAATTACAGAACCAGAACAACAGAGGAAGCTTTTTATTGGAGGTCTTAGTTTTGACACCACTGATGAGAGTTTGAGACATTATTTCAAGCAGTTTGGTGACATTGTTGGTAAGAAAAATTCAAAATAATAAATATTGGACACATTCTATTAAAACTCTTAAGTTATGATATCATCCCAGCTCCCTGATGTAATTTAAATAACTATATAATTCCGATCTGTATTATAAGTGCATAACATACTAGGCATTACATCACTGCCAGCATGAATCATGCTACTTTAGTATTCTTTCCAGTTAAAGTATGGATACAAAGACCACTGACTCGTTGTATTTAAAATAATTATATAAATCCGATATTAATTAAAAGCACACACAAACAAGGCAATACATCACTGCCAAAACAAATCATGTTACTTTATGCCACCCAATCTTCTTTATACTTGATTTAGTATTATTTTAGTCATTTAGTAGTTTGATCTCTTGCTTTTTATGCCTATGTATTCTATATAGCTATTCTATAGGGGTAGGCAAAATACACTGCCAAAATCCCTGCTCGCTGCTTCTCAGGCTTGTGCATTCTATATAGATAGTCTGCTATTTATATTTCTCTTTCCAGATTGCATCGTAATGAAAGATGCTCAAACTAAACGTTCCAGAGGTTTTGGATTCGTCACATTCAAGAAAATTAACATGGTAAGTAACAAAGAATTACATTAGGAGTTTTGCAGGGTTAGAGCTGGTTACAATATACTCCAAGAGGCAAATTCAATAATGTAATGCCGGTAATGCCCATCGTCTTATAGACTGAAATATAAAATAGTCATTACATTGTGATATTCCGGATGTGCTAGCCTAATAATGACATGATTATTATGAACATTTATATCTAAATATCTAAGTTCCAAGGAAGGCCTCAGAATCTAGCTTGACATGTCTCCTTTCTCTCCGCCAGGTTGACGTTGCTATGGAACAGAGACCCCATAAACTCGATGGACGCACCGTTACGCCGAAAAGAGCTGTATCACGAGAGGTACAACCCATAGTGGGTTATACAAATATTTTTATTCGCTCGCGTTTAATCCATTTGTATTTAAAGGATTCCGAAAAACCAGGCGCTCATGCAACCGTGAAGAAAATATTCGTCGGTGGAATCAAAGACGATACCACGGAGGAGAATTTGAAAAACTATTTTTCAAAATTTGGACCGGTTGAAATCGCTGAGGTTTGTGTTATAAAACTGCTGTTATTTTTTAAAAATTTTCTTACTGGGCTTTGAAGTATGAACTATGACCATTGACTCCTTGACCTCCTGTTGTAATTAAATGTATTATACTAATCTGATATCACATAAAAGCTCATGACATACAAAGCATTACATCACTGCCAATGTAAATCTATGTGAACGCTACTTTATAGCACCCTTTCCTGTTTAAGTTTGGATATAAAGGCTACAGCTATCGTTGTGACTTAATATTATTTAATAAAGAGGTTACTAACATCAACATTGTACATAATATAGGTAAATACTGTCGGATTCATTGAAAAAAAAAGTACCAACCTCAGTAAAGCAAAAATTTCTCATTCTCTTATATAAATTTTATATTATTGTTTAATTAAGGTCATGATGGACAGGGAGAGTGGAAAGAAACGTGGATTTGCATTTGTAACTTTCGCTGATCACGATCCGGTTGACAAGATTGTCAGTGAGTAAAATATGGAATGTTTTATGCTCTCCTGTTGCAGTCCGACATTGATATTCCAGCAAATGGAAGTTTGCCACTTCTTTTACTCCATACAAAGTTACAAATGGGGTCCTTGGGTGGTGTTTTGTTTTGCGCTCTTTGCCTCATTGTTGCCAAGGGTGGGTGGGGAGCGTCTCTCGACCAAGAGGTTGCGGGTTCGAATCCCGCCAGAGCCATTTCGTGTCCTTGAGCAAGACAGCAGTTAAACAGGGTACTGGCAATGCCAGGGTTACTGTAGCAATTATGGTGATCGACAATGAGGTTAAAAAATTGTTTTCTAGGCGGACAAATGTAAATTTAACAGTGTTGAAGTTCTTCTTCAGTGGAGCGGATGCTTATTCTAAGTTTATCTCTCTGTTCTAGTAATATCATTGTATATTTCAGGTCAAAAGTATCACACAGTGAATGGACACAACTGTGAAGTTAGGAAAGCCCTTCCTAAAACAGAACTTGACAAAGCTAAAGCAAAACAACAAGCCAAATACGGTAAGAAACATTTTTAGTTAGAACTATAGGTTGTAGATATAACATGAACTGGAAGAATATATGAAAAGCCAATCCAGCGCTCCACATAAATTACTGATTATGACGAACTGAGCATATCAAATGAATTGTTAGAACTCTCAGATTGATTCTATTGTTCAATATTGGCGCAAGACTGGTGTTATTTCCCGTATCTGGACTAGAGTCGCTATAGCAAAATAGCACCAGTATGGATTAATGAATTATTAAAATGTATTTGGAAAGCTTACCAAGCACTTAATGATGATGACTAACTGAACATATCAAATGTAATTGAAAATAATTAATATTTCCGTCTTTGAGACTCGAGCAGTCCACTAGCAGTCGACGAGAGCTTTAGTGAAACAGTGTTGTGATTTATATTATTATTCAATCATGAAAATTTACCTGGTAGAAGACATCTGTTTTTAAACATTTTAATCCCGTGCTGAGGTAATGCAACATTCCAGTCTATAATTATATTCCATATCTTATTTAGATGACAAACCACCTGGGAAATACCCTCCGCCCCCAGAATACATGAGAGATCGCCATGAATACGACAGATACGGACCTCCAAGTAAGTAATGTTTTTATGTTTGAAAATAGAAAACTGTAAAATTTACAATTAAAGGTAATCAAAATACTGCATTTAATTTCTAAAATACAATCAAAAACGAACAATTTTTGATGCTTTTACTGACTCGTTTCATTATTATTAATAGGAAGCGATCCACGTTATTCTCCTCCACCTTCACGTAAGTTCATTTTTACTATAATTTGCCTTGTCGCTTTCATTGGGCTAGAAACAACTATGAGAAATATCGATAAAATCCTGATGGTGGTCGGGATTTGCACAGCGATTATTTTAATTTATCCTTTATTTCCATTTCAGGTTATTATGACAGATACGAATCAGGTATGCTTAATCTCGTTTTGTTCAAGTAGGAACGGTAGTTAATTATAATGCAGCTACTCCTCACTTAGTGATCATGTTCCGTACCAACGACCTGATGGTAAAGCGAATTGGTTGGTAACCAAACTCCTCGCTTAACAACCAGGATCCAATCCAACAACTTAGAAAATATTTTTAAATATTGTGGTCAATAAGTGAGAAGTATCTGTACAATATGAATGCAGAACTTCCCAGGTCATAGTATAGTGGTTCTGCGATTATTATGGTGATGGTTAGTCGACTGTGCCTGTTCAAAATAGTATATTTCACACAAGATTGAATATTTCGATATTCTTTTTTGTTTTTATAGGGTATTATGACAGATATGACCAAGGTGGGTGACTACGAATTTTTGTGCTGCGTTTTAAGATGTAAAATGGTGCCTCATAGTTCTGAACGTTGAATGCTCCAGACTTTGAAATTCAAAATTTGAGAGAAATTCCATTTCTAACCAAGTTCAAGCAAAACAAAGTTTATTACATTTATTTTAATCAGGATTTTGCCAGGACAATTAAATCAGTTTAAGCTATCGAAGTAACGAGCTTCCACTGTATGCAGGGCATTGCGTTATTTTCACCTTGAAATATGTGTATCTGCTGTTCAAATTTAACGAAATGGATTCGGGTGTGGGAACAGATAAATCCACTTTCCAATATTTTTTTATACGAGGAAAAATTGAGTCGTACCTCGAACAATTCAGAGTTGGAACGACCTTCGAATCAAGTAGAATTATGAGGCACCACTGTATTTTCATAATAACATGCGAGGGGACTATTTCATAGCTAGAGAGTTAGAATTTTTTTTAGTTTTTCTAATGAACTACATTTTTCAAACTTAGTTATCCTTTATGTAACTTATTTTTCTGTTCAATTTCTTTTTAGGCTACGACAGATATCATGGTAAGTCTTTGAGCTTAATCCCATTTTCTCCAAGTGGGTCACAAATAGAGAGGACCCCTTTTGGGTATTAGGTGATAGGACGTAGTTATCAGTAAAATGGAACTGGCTTCCATCTATACTCGTTATTTTATGGTCAAGTCTTCATTCATTTTGTTAATCAACTTTTCTTCTCTTCATTAGCTGCATCCTATGAGAGATACCCACCCAGCAGTGAGTATAATATTTGTTCCTTTGATGTTGTAAATGTCTAATTCCTACTAGTGAACTATTCTAGTGATTCATAGTTTAGTGGTACTGTATTAGTGGTATTAGTTCTATTGTGTGGCAGATAATGCAGTAATGTCACCAGTCATTTGACCTTTAATAAACCCTACACAAGCCAAGGTTTTTCCTATATATCCTCAGCAAAGTTTCTGGAATAAGTTCTTTAGTCAGGGACAGGATGTTACGATTTGCAATTCAAAGTTTTATTTATGGTTTTTCATATTTTTCCAGGCCATGACCGCCATGCTCCACCAAGAGGTTTGTACATTATATTATTTGACATTTTCCTATTTTTTTCAGACGTAAGGTATCTGGGAGGGTTGAACTCCTCTCGGCTCTGCCTGTGTAGCGATAGAGCGCCCCCTTGTGGTGTATATTCTTAGCTGCAACGTCGCAGAGCAATCCCGAGTCCTGGTTCGTCCAGTGCGACTCGTACCTTTGCATATTCCTTAACCTTCCTGAAGCCACAAGTGGGCAATGATTAGGGAGATAAACCATGCAATTGACATTTGATTAGAATTCTAGAACTTCCTCCGCTTGGTGGTAGCGTAGAGTCTTTAGAACGATAGGTTACAGATTCGAATATCTAGTGACCGGCTCTTTTTTCAACAGAATACGAACGTTATGCACATCCTTCTGACAGATATGGACCTCCATCAAGCAGCGAATATGGTAAATCAACATTATTGACTATTATTGCTCCATATTACAAGCGGAAAGCTGGTCTGAGGTTGTAATGCAACAAAAGGAACCGACTAATTATTGTTTGTTGTTTGCAGATCGTTATAGAGATTATCCGAGAGAATATCCTCCAAGAGGTGGGTTGCTTATTTTATGTTTTTCTAAAGTTATACATAGGTGAAAGAAGCATGGGTGAAGGCTGGCTTACCTTGTGATTTTCGCAGAGTAGTTTGGCTACCATGTAGAAAAGAATACTGAAGCAAGTAGAAACTTGTTCCTGATGTACAAGTGCACACATGACTCGAACTAAAGAATTCTCAATAGAAATAAATTTTTTTTTATTGTTATAGTAAAGTGGCATATAGCATAAACATTATATTTTGCTTCCAATTTTCAGAATATCCATCATCTCGAAGCAGCAGTGAATATTACAGACGTGAAGGTAAGATTTGATGAATTTTCAACTTTCAGCAGAGATAAATTAAAACCAGTCAATTGATACCACTATTTATTTATCACATCAATAAGCTGATCCGTAATGTTTTCAGGGAGGTAGAGTTGAGTGGTTTTAGTTTTACATAGTAGTTTCTACCTGCTCAGTACAGTAATAAACCTTGTTCATGTGAATTCTAAATCATTCAACCTGCCATCTGAATTAACTGATATTATTAATATATATTAATTGATTATATATATACACTCCAAATTATCAGTGAGTGCCATTTGCAGGAAATAGTGAAGTGGGACGTAACGATATGAACGACAACATCGAAGCTAGAATGTACGATAGTTCGTTTGTATCTGAGGATATCTATAGCTCAACCATGTATCGAAGCTTGATGTTTCGATCGTACGATTTATGTTCTACGAGTCCATCGCAGTTCACGTGCCTCCCTGTGACCTCCTCATCCGAGAAGTCCCCGTCCGGTTACTATAGTTACAAGGGTTCGGACGGGTTTTCTTCGAGGCACAGCGAGTCATCGACTCCTCAGAGCAGTCAGGAATTAGTGAGAAGTGAAAGGAGTAACGAGCAGACATCTGGATACTCTGGACAACTCGTTATGGATTATTTATTCAAGCAAGGTAGTAGAAATGTATTGCCCGAAAAGATGGTAAATTGAGACAGAAATAAATACGAGAATCAAATGAAAAGATAAAGGCTTATTATGAGATTAAAATATATATATATTGACAGATAGTTCAGGGGTCTGGGAACATTTTTGAAGAGCTCTGTATTTGAATAGTTGCCTTTAATGGACAAGTGTCTGCAGGGGAGATATAATGGAAAATTATGTCCACATGGATATTAGACCAGATTAATATAATTATCGAGCAGTTGAAACTATAGCTATGCTT
Source organism: Halocynthia roretzi (assembly GCA_013436055.1). Taxonomy (NCBI): domain Eukaryota; kingdom Metazoa; phylum Chordata; class Ascidiacea; order Stolidobranchia; family Pyuridae; genus Halocynthia; species Halocynthia roretzi. Next base: position 13,987 of record QRAM01000795.1, on the reverse strand, counting down.
GTTTAATTATACGCTCGGAACTGATGGGCGATATAATACAGAAGTTGGCAAACAAATAGTAAATATTTTTGGCTATGCGGGCCAAGTGACAAAGTTGAGGATATTTATGTTGGTGGACCTATTTGAATAACAAGTAACATTTTTTCTTTCTATTCAGGATACAGCGAAAGACCACCATATGAGAGTTATGCTCCACCAAGAGAAAGTAAGTCTCAGACATACTATTAGATCCTTGACCACTCCATTTTATCCTTATCGACCCTCATCTTTGTAAGATTGATGTCACTAGTATATAGTCAATGAAAACTACCTCAATTAAAATATAATAATTCCTTCGCTATTCCACTTCATCACTGCTTCTCAATAAGAAATATTTGAAGAAATAAATAAAATATGCAGGCATTGTTGTTTAACGAACTAAACGTGGTCATGTAGAATAAATAAACATGAATGAAATATTTTTTAGTGTCAGCTTTGGAGGTTAAATTGAGAATTTCTGTCATTATTTTCAGGTGAGAGGGATCGTTATGCACCTCCTCCATCATCCTCTGAAAGATCTTCATCATCAGCCGCTCCTGTAGCTTACGCAGAGCGTAGCAGTACTGCCGCCTATAGTTCAACTGCCCAGCCTTCAAGTTATGACAGGTAATAAATGATTGAGCAGAATTCGAATGTTATTTTCATTTAACACATCGCTAGGCTTACCCATAGTAACCGTGTCTTTGAGCAAGACACATTCACCAGCTCACAATTGACCCAGATGTATAGATAGGGTAGCAGCAATGCTTGGGTCACTGTAGCGATGATGGTGATCTACAATGAGGTCATAGTAATTTCTTAGTCCATCATCATCATTCAGTCGGTAACTATGGGTAATACCATCACACAAGCTTCCGAATATCATCTAGAGAGCTCAAAATATAAATTAATTTCATAGTTGGATACCAGCTGCTTGTCCTATGATGAAACCACTAATTAAATTTCGTCAACCAAACATATATGTGTGGACATATGGGTAATTCTGAGGACAAGTTTTCATTTGAATCTAATTACATGTGGGGGAAATTCCATTGAGATTTTCAGGTGCGACTAAATTCCTGGCGAAGCAATTCAAACTTATTTTTTTGGTTTCAGCAGGGATCCACGTGACAGCCGCGATTCTCGTGACCCGTACGGCCGTACATCTAGCTCAGCTTACAGTACTTCAGCGAGCGCTGTGCCATCTTCTTATGATGCATATGCTCGTCCAAAGACTGATCCTCCAAGTATGATGAGTTAAATATTTATCTGGACGTTTTTTTGCCAAATTATGAACCTGTATATCACGGGTTACCAACCATTTCCATGCTCCCACACCCCCAGGTTTGATCAATGTAACATAACGTTTGCAGATGGAGAAGTCTAACTTATAATTTTCGAACCACATTATTACTGTGGGTGAACAAATCTAACTCAGCAAATTCATCCACAAACATTTCAAAACATATTCTTTCTTTAGTAACATTTATCCCGATGCGTCAGATTCCATACTATTGGATGAAAGTGAATGCCTAAATGTGGTTATTAGTAAACCAAGCTGCATATTCCTTCAATTTCCTATCTATTTCTTAACAAATTTAAATTTTATGTGTGTGTGTTTTTCTGTTCAACCTGCTCGTACTATTCGTAACATCACCTATGTTTTGGAAAAAATGATATTTTATTGAATGTTGAATGCACTGATGAAGCTTGCAGGGTTCAGTACCTCCAATAAGGTTAAGAAACATCTATTTAAAACATTATTTCATGTTTCAGGTGCCCCATCTGGTTATGATTATGCTGCATATTCTCAGAGCAGTAGCAGCTATGGACCTGTGAAAAGTGCCAGTTCCTATAGCAGCCGTTCTGCTGGACCATATGGAAGTAAGTAAATGTTAGGAATCACATAAAATATTTGACTGAAACCTAGGATTTCAGGGAAGACCCTAGTTTCTGTAACATGTATGAAATAAATTGATTCCAAATCCTATTTTTTTGGTAGGCGGTTATGGTAGCTCAAGCACGCCATCTAATGGAGCTTCTAGCGCCTACGGAACAAGCTCGGCTCCGAGTCGCTATTAACGACAGATGTCGAAAGGAATTGAGTAAGTTCTGAGGTGAGAGCAATGTCAGTATGAAGTAAGATATTGTGGCAGTGCAATATGGTAGGAAGGCATTATTCGAGGGTCAATGAACTTAAAGGTTATCTCAGAGATCTGGTCATCTGAATGCCTCTACAGCTTGTTATTATGTAGTGTCACAGCCTACACTTCACATGCGTAGCACATTTGCTCTGGCAGAAAATATGCAGTAGCCGTTCAGTATCTGTGGTATTGGGTGCAAAAAAAAATTGGAATGATAAAAAATAGCGATCACTAAGTTTCATATTGGTGGTGTTCATATTTATTGTGTTATAGTTGTGTTATTAAACCCCCCTTGATAACTATGATAATGACCCTGAAGCACTCTTAATATCATTATATTCATTGTACAGTATCATCATCCTCTTCAAGGATCAGTACAGCAAAAACAAAGAAGCTGATGTGAGTACACATAGTAGGCAAAAATATTCTTTGATAAATGATTTTTCATACCTACCATATGCATACACCGCACACATTGAAATCACACTGTATCTGCGGTAGGCCTTGGGAACCCCCCCCTCCCACAGATACAGAGGCTACTGTATATTGCTATATCCGCTCAACATACAGAGATTTCAAACTACTTAGATCCAGACCCTAACAGTTAATTTAGATGCATATAAATGCATATCCATAGAATACAGTCCATATTTTGAATTGAGTTTCTGGGAGAAAAGAAAGATGAATGCTTGTGTCATTAGTAAATTCATAAGGCAGTTTCGACGTAATGTTTTAAAACAGACCAAGGTGCTGCTGCCCAGTTGAAATTCTTTTATTTTTATTTGAGATTATCGTTGTTTAGTTTTAATTTTAAGCTTTCAGAATAGAGACATCAGTGAACTCGAACCAGAAACCTAGGCTTGAAGAACTCGTGTTATAATGCTGATTTTATAATGACCCCGTTCAGAACTGATATGTTTTAAGGAATGCATTATGAGCAATAAGCAGGGTATTGCTGTATTTAAAGGCTAATATTGAAAATGAACGCAGGAAATTGAGCGTTGAAGTAATTTATGGGGATTGAATGTGCTCTCGTTTTCAGGAACGCATCATGAGCGTTATGGGCGGTATAAGTGTATTTCACTACCCTTCACAAATTGGTTGTGATGTCCGTCTTTGTATTATGACTAGTCAAAAAGTTGCTGGTAGAAGTTCACTGATGATCTTTGCTGTTCTAGGTTTAGTTTTTATTGTTTTTTCTTTGTGTAGCTAGTCCCTTGAAAAATTTCTCAGTAAGACCAGAATTACTGCCAGTAAAGTGTTTATTTACAAAGTTATTGCCCTCTGTCACCCTATCTTTTTTGACCCCTTTCCATCCTTATTTAAGCCCTCTTAATTGACCCTAACCCCTATGATTCCACCCCCCCCCCTTATATATAACCAACAAAGCTAGCCTCATCCATTCAGAATAAGTAAAATAGTAGGTTAGAAGCACTTTTTCCTCAAATACCAAAACTTTTAATTTCTTTTATTGACAGAAAAATGAGGACAGAAAAGCTGAGTTTCAACCTTCCCCAGATTGTATATAACTTCCCCCCAGAGACATTTTTGTTGTGTGTGTGTACATATTATCAGAGGTAGTCTGCCCCCACCCCAAATGAAGTTAAGATTACAACAAGCAACAGATGGACATTTTGAGAGGATTTAGATTTTTCACAATGCACGAGGAGGCAAGGGTTCTCAACTCACATTAGAGGTAATTGCAGTCTGTGTTTTACTATTCCAGTAAGATTTTCAGAATTTTAATCACTGCATTCTCAACTGTGTGACAAAAGAGGTCTCATGCACAGTACTGTTCAAACTATGAACAATATCAAAGTTATAGTGGAGAGTAAGAGCTATCCCGAATAGCAGAACATTTCTTTACACATTATGAGACCTTACTACAGTTAAAGCTATTTCAGGAATCCTTCCATTAACATGGCTTGCAAGATTGTCCATTCAACACCAAGTTAATGCTGACTATTGATCATTGGTGAAACTCCATGCCGAAGCTTCAACTTTGATTATTCATGTCACAAACTTCTGTGCAGTAAAGGCTTTTATGTTCATCTGCACTGGTAACAAAGTATTAAGACAAGCTCAAATTAATTCTTCCGGATAGTTCATGAAATCCTGTGTGAAATTATCCAGCACATTTTGGCTGACACTCCGAACATGTGCATATTGGGATAAGGAATATCGAAGCTTTGTTTTTGGAAGGATTCCTGTATTTTCCCTGGTGTATTATTCCAACTCTTTGGTGAACTAATTACCTGAGACAGTGTCCATGATTATTTTCAGAGGAGTTGTGACGTTGATACGAGAGGTGTTTTATCCGTTCCCGCGAAATGTTTTAGGTTTCTTTCTATTTCAGTAGTTATACAGCAACTTCCAATAAGAAAGTAGTAAAACTGCATGCAGGGGGTCATGAACTTTGACTTTTAACCTTGAAGATAGTGCTAGTGGTACATTTATGTCAATGAAATTTAAACAGAGCAGCATAGCACTGCCAAGGGAGTGAGATTGTAAAGGCTGTAGTGAATGTAAAGTAAGGTTTACTAACAATGCATCTTCTGTGTTAAAATCTCATATTGCTTCGTGGAAGATATTGACTTGGAATTTGCTGGAAATAATTTCATTCCATAGATTATCCTATCATGAATAGTGTAATTCGAATACATTGTCTCTGCCCATTGAAAACAAGCAATTTAGATAAACTAAGGGTTCTAGTGAAATTTACTAAAAATGTCAATAATTCCATAAAAACCCCTTTTCGTCCGGTATACTGACTTGACCTGACAGTATCCCTAGCACAATTCTAACATTACCTCCTGGCCCTAAACTGGGATTTCACAAAATCTCTACTGTAACATATAGAAAAACAACAAATCTTAAATTAATGACTGATGAGTCTTTACTTAAAATATGGAATTCCACATTCAGGAAGCATGATAATTGATCCACTACATATAATATATACGTCTCTGATTAAATCTCGGTGTTTCTCGATGTCCAAGTATCCCTGCATATTTCAGCCCCTACTAAAGAACCTTAACCTGAAATAATGTAGATTAATTTATGTTTACTCCTTCACTTACTCTATACTTTTGTTCTGTGGAATGTTTTTCATACAGGAAGCAGATAATTTTCTATTCACAAAGATGCATTGCTAGTAAATCTTCCCAATAACTGAATTACTTTATAATCGTGTAACCATACATTCTTTCCAACAGGTTGATTGCCCTTTCAAGCTTATTTTGCTGTTTTTTTAAACAATTATGTCGTATTATTAACCATTTGAATTTACAGCACAATCGACCCAAGCTCCAGTGACTTAGGCACAATTTAATGAATTTTTGTAATCGACATGAACTTAGTGAATGATGAAATCTTTTTATAGGTTGTTAGGCTATTATCAATTTAATAATAACTTGCTTTTATTGTACAAAACTGTATGCATTCAATTAAAAGCTAGTGGAGTTATTTTAGGCATGACTAAACGTCAGGATCCTTGGATAATTCAGTACAGTAATATATAGAAGTATTCTGAATCCAGAAAAATAGCAGCACCCAAGGAATAAAAACTATTTTTGTATTTGGATGTGTAACATAGGACATCTTGAAGATAGGACCCAAATCTGAACAGATTTCTGTATGAAAACAAAATATGGAATTGGCAAAACACTATCATATGATTTTCCCCCTCCAAAAAACTTTCAAATTTTAGATTTTCAGATTTAGAATTATCATGTGGTCGTATTATTGACAAATTGATAAACTGCTCAGGAAAGACACTTCAAACATGGACCTAGCCTAGCTCGTCGGTTGTTAATAATACATAAGCTAATTTGTACAGTTATAAGGTTGAGAAAGTGACATAATGTTGTCATGTCAGATTCACAAATATTTTACCAATAAGGATTTTTCTCCCAACGCTAAAAATATTTTTGTGTTACAGATTGAGGAATTGAGAAAGATTTAAGAGAAAGAAGAGTTAAAAAAGTTCAGGACAGACAGAGAGAGAGAGTAAGGTTTTAGAGCAGGAACAGATTGATATAATACAGGTTGAACATCACTAATCTAGCATGTGTTCCGGTAGTTTGTGGATCATGGTGGTGTTCAGTGTTCCAACACAGAGTTAAAACATCAGGCTGTTGCCTGTGTGTGCATGTACCAATAGGGTATGCAATACACTTGCCTTACCCGGGTGTTGGCAATCTAACTGGTGAGATTTGAAGAAATTCTTGTTTTAAATTGAATGACTATGTATGCATCAGGTTCATTTCATTCAGATTCTTTAAGTTTTAATCAGGTAACGTGTTATATCTTCAAATACATTTCATTCGAGAATTTGCTTTGTGTACTAGTGGTACGGAAGTACCTCCGAACTCGAGTTAAATTTACAAGCAAAGAGCATTAATTTATCTGTTAAAATGTAGGCTGCTTGTCATTTCCTTGTCACCCCTTTGCAAAAATTATATGATAATTAGAAGAGTTAATTATTGTGACTGCGGAGAGAGTGAGACCGTCGAGAGAAAGCTAGGTACGCTCCAAGGGTGCTTTAACAATCTCTAGCGGCCAGAATAACGCTTTCTAAACTCAGTCTTTTGATCATAATTAGAGTTGTTAGACCCGCTGCGCCACAGAACTGTTTACAGTGGAGTTACCCTATATGCGGCCCGCAAGGTTTTCCTCAAACCTCTTGTGGCCCTTCATGCTCGAAATCTTGAACCACGCTGGTTTAGCTGATAGATTATTTATACTTGCAGTTGGTTGGTATTATATTGAACACTAAATGTTTATGCCTGTTAAGTCACACAAACTATTTCATATTTAATCAATTCGAAAAGTAGTAGTTGTAACAGCATCAAATCAACACTAGATATATATTTATATTTATGAACTCATTTGAAGTGCAATTGTAATATTACACTAATACCCCGCATTGCGCTCGTTAAATCCCGAAACGAGAAATAAAACCAGTCTTGAGTCGATATAAAACAAGAGAACCAATCTGATAATTGTAATGACTCATTTGATTTGTTTAGTTAGTCATCCTCAGCAATTTATATGAAGTACTTAGCTAGCTTTCCATATACATTGACATAGCTCATTAATCCTTCATGTCAGAAAGAAAATATATGCTTATATCACCATGAAACCTAGGCTTGAAGAACTTATCTCATACACTAATGTAAATATGACCCGTTTAGCACTGATTGCTTGTGCTTCGGGATTGCGTCAAGAGCGTTAAGTGGAGTATTGTTGTAATGTATTGTAAGAAACAACAGTATATCACACGTTATTTTAATTATTTTTGTCAAATGAATCGATCCGGTATGTTTTGAGTCGTATGCAAATACGTTTGTAACGTTGCAACAGTTGTGAGATTCAATTTTTTCAAGAACCTGTTCTTTTGAATTCAAATTGATAAGAGAATTAACACCTTTGTCCCCAAGGAAAAAAATGCATGAATAAAGGAAAACTTTAATTTAACAACAATACAAGAACTGGTTCTTCAAAATTTTATATTATCTTAGTAACAGGTGCAAACCAGTTCAAACTCAACAACTATGTCAAAGTAATGTTTATTTCCTTTTGACATAAAAGTCAAATAAGTTCTGTATTGTTGTCGTCACCAAGTAAATTAGTTCGCACGCCTACATCACTAGAATTTGTCATGACTTCACGTTTGACGTCATGAACTTCTATATCCCCGTCGAACAGGCGAGTTTGTTCTTCATCGTTCTTGGATGTTGGATATAGGTTTGCTGTGATTGGTTCCTGGCATTCTTCGTCAAGGGGATCAGTGATACTGCAGTCCTTCTGTTCGTCGTCGTAGTAGACATTCACTATGGCCTGAGATCCCTGAAAGTGCACATAAAAATCAGTAATAATATTTCATATTTGGAATTTAGATTTAAAAGGGGGCTATTGCCCTGACCGGGGCCCCATGCTAGGGACCTTCATAAAAATTCTATACCTTATCTGATCACCAGCAATTTGTATCACCATGGCCTATATTAAAAACTGAAAATTGTTGTTAAAGTAATTCTTACGGTTAATTAAAGCGATAAAAGTAAAATCAGACGTCTTCTTCGGAACCTAACTTATATTTTTTTGAAGAAATGCGGTTTATTATTCATTCATGTTAATTTATTCATGGTCTCCACCCCCCCCCCCCCATATATTGATGGCCTACTTGGTCAATTAGATCCTGCCCTGCCTGTATAATATTATAGCACTGGTACACATGCATTAGTAGTTGTTTTCGTACCTGGTTTTCGTCATTTTGTTTGTCTATATTTTCATCATTCTCCTTAGCTGGGCTGAAATAGACCGAAGTAAGTCTGTAATTAAGCAGATGGTGTGAGAAAAAACGTAGTTAAATTTCATGTACATTACATACAATGAATTCCGACTTACCGCATTGACTGTGTGGCAGAATGTTGTTCTTTTAATCTTTCTGGATCTTGTTGCTCAGTCTGTAATGGGAACGAACACATGAGTAGGCTATCGATGGACCAGTGGAAATTGTTAGATGTCACCGTTGTAGTGTTTATTGAGTATATTTGTCATTACGAGTTATTATAAAAACCCTCGCTATGTGATATTATGGTCATTTTTAATGAAGCATCAATCAGATATTCCTGTATCCGGAATATGGTTAAAAATAGACTCGTACTCTTTACGTGCAAAGGCAATTACTAGTACACGACTGAATGTAATTTCATGATTTTCAGGTTCATATTTCTCACTTTGAAAATAAAAAATTTCGGTTAAACAATGCCCGTAGATAAGATATGAAATGAATGACTCCTGGTGATCAACCGGCAATCGTTCCCGTAAACAATTAGGTTGTGGGACCCGTCTTCTAAACTTTAGAATCTAAAGTATTTTTACAATTCGTATCGTAACAAATACATACCGCTCCGAGCTTCCTTCCCTGTAGTTTCATCGCAAGTTCTTGGCTTGATTTTGCACCACAGCATCTCTTCACCCAATGATTCATGATCTCTGTTAACTGGAGTTCCGAAAATAAACATTTTGTTTATAAATTCGCACGTGCAAAATATTACTTCATCATTACAGTAATCGACTTCATGTTTTTTTTTAATTTGTGGTCATGTGGTACCAGATATTTCGGTAACACATATACACCATCCATTATATATATATATATACCATTAAAATAGAGATATGTGATGTCTTATCTTATCTTACTTAAAATCATTTCAAAAGGGTAATATGGGAAAAGTGCGTTGCGAGAAACTGAAGCTTCTCGTCGTCCATATGCCATATCAGATTTAATATAATTAACGAATGCTTTGCATATTTAATGCAATTTCCCGCTACGCTTCGAGGTTTGTGATTATGGTCAGATAACGTTACAGCCAATGTGTCTCCAGTAAATGGGAATCCAATGAAGAAAATAAAAATTTTCAAATTGTTATTGACATCTGTGCCAACGTTAATTTCAGGTGATTTTAAGATCGAGTCGATTTTAATGTCAAATAAACTCACTGAATGTACCAGGATATGACGTCCTTGTACATTGCAAAACAGCGTTGGCTGAACGAAACTAACAGATAAAGGAAGAACTATACAATCACTGTATTGTGAGTTGGTAGTAAGGGATAAGTTATCGCCCTGGAGAAATAAACTTAATAAATAAAAATAATGATATGTGGTTGCAAAAGGTATAATTTTTGATACATGACCTTGAACATGACCCTTTGACCCTCTCTGGAAAAGTAGCAACTTGATGGAGTCTTAACAGTTCACGAACCATCAATTATCGTGGTCAGTGCATCTCTCTGCATTGTCAGTTATTATTAAACTAAGTGAATTAAAGTTTAAGGTCAATGTGAGGTTATCACTTCAATTACAGCTTTCAATACATTTAGCGCTATCGAATTTGAAAGTATAAAGTTTTTTGGTATTGTAATTACATGCATGGTCGTGAATGATTAATGAACGATCTTGTAAAGTAGCTGTAATGATAAGTTGCATGTACTTGAAGCAGTCGTGGGGCAGTGGGACGGTTTTCCTAGGCGCGAAATTCTCAGAGGTGCACAATTTTAAAAGGGAAGAAAATAAAGTAGTAATATTAAATTAAAAATAGATCACCCCTTCTCCCCTCACAGAGAAAAATATCCCTATGTTTGAACATTCTACACAGTTTTTAAACATAATGGAGTAAATAAACGTTGCCACGTAACATTTGACAGTGAATTACATAATGCCTATTGATACCGTGATTTACCGTCTGAAGATATCGGCAAATTAGTGTTTCTACACAGAGTTAAAACACGACGCTGTTATTGATGTGTGTATGGGCCAATAGGGATTGCAAGGTCGCGGGTTCGAACCCACTATAGCCATTTCCGTGACCTTGAGCAAGACACAGACACATATCTAGCTCACAGTCGACCCAGCTATTAAATTGGGTAGAGGAAACGCGGGGTCACTGTAGTGATCATGTTGACATTCAATAAAGTTTTCGTGACCCATTCGGTCCATTATTATTACGTCAGTGTCTGCAGTATGTGTACTGGCAATACGACCCCATGCTTGACACGCGCCAAGGTCACTAGAGGTAACGATAATTCACGCTGTCATTCACATTACCACAATTTTGGCAAACGCTACCTTGCGTTGAATAATTTCACTCATGTTCGTAGTTCTTTAGGGAATAAGGTATCTTTGTGAAGCAATAAACTCCTAATTTTTTTTGAGACGTGGTCGATAATACCATGATACGACATCCTACGACTTTGTCAACATTGTTCATACATTGAAGCGATATGATATGACTCCTGCCATGACGTAAACATTGTTAACCAGCCAATAAATTATTTATCGGGTACTGAATATTAATGAGTTTAGAAACTTGGAACTCGGTTCCGAGTCAACGTTATCGCAATGACATTCCAATTAGATAATTCAAAACGCTATTAGCTAGAAAACTGTTTTACGATAAACAACCTCAGAGACAATGCTAGTCCAGCGGAAAATAGCATAACAAGCACTCGAATTACACTCCTTCCCAAAGATCTCACGTCCATTCTTGAGATAACTTTACCGTCCTATCAACTTAGATATACAAGTCAAGCTTCTTACTCTTTTCATTATCAAATTGAGTCATTGCATGAAAATTACAATTACTTATTTCAAGCTCTCACAATTCATAGATATTTAAGACGTAAACCTATGATTTTATCCTTTTTTCCCACAAGGCTTTTTAATTGAATCCTTATAGCGGTACTATGGGGAGCAGAATAGAAACTAATGATGATAATACTTGGAGCCAATAGTAATGGAAAATTCAACAATAACGGGTGATGATATACTGACGTATGATGATGGAAGGCATGTAATACAATGATATCACTTCCTACACATGATATTGATCGGAAATGTTACTGTTTTAGACTGTTTTTAGAGGGGAAAAAATGTAAGCGCGCTAGCAAAGTGCTAGAGGATGTGTGAAGAAGACTCTCATGACATAGTGAGACGAGGAGTATAAAGAAAACAGTTCCTATATTAAGATTGTGACTTTTATAGCTTGCTTGTAAGATCAATGTAATAACAAGAATTGTATATGGTCACCTTTAATATAAGTGAAGTATACAGACATCAAATCACTGTGTTATACAACAGTGTACAATCACTTAACATTAACGTTACAGTATTACTGATTCAAATCATTTAAACACTGTCTGATCGAAGTATCTGGGGATCCCTGGGCTAGGAGACCTTGAGGAACTGTTGTCGTAGTGAGTTATCTCCTTATCTGTAACATTGGGTTTGCTTGTTTATTTCTTTTAGTCTCCTGGTTAATTCGGTTTCCCACTTGGTGTGAATATTCATTAGTTTTGAACTATGTTTTTTTTGGAGGAGAAGCTAGCCTATGCAATTGAATGATAACGACCATATAATTTATTAGACTTCATCTTGATTCTCGCAGTTTATTATGAAAAGCTAATTCGAGGCCGGAACCCAACTGCAGCAGAATTGGCTTTTCATAATAAACTACCAAAATCAATATAGAGTCTAATCAGATCTATAGATGTCAAGTCAGACTGTGCAGGAGCATAAAGAGGCAAGAAAGGGAAGGGAAGGGAAGGGAAGGGGAAGAAATAACAATACCATATAATGTAACGGAAATTAGGCAGCATATGCGGTTCGTTTCACAACTGGGGGCCGTGGCCTAGTAGTGGTTTACGAAGACATTTTCAGTGGGCCACAGAGATATTTTGAACAGACTATGTGTTGTGCTTTGCTACTAAATTATTAGTAACCATTTGTGTTATAGTTTTTTAATAGCTTATGGTTTTGTCCATTCAGTCGTTGCAAAATTTTGACAAAACTTTGCGTGAAAACTAAAAGGTCAGTAAAGCAATGAAGAATTTGTTTGTCAACAACTGGGCCACATGTTTTTAGTTGGTTCAATAAGTGGGCCACTTACTTGAAAAGTTTGGGAACCACTGGTCTATACTGTGAAATCAAACTGCTTCTGAATTTTTAATTTGAGGTTAGACATTATTTTGGCTTACGCGCGACCTTGATCGATCTCTTATCCTTGCAAACGAAATTAAATTAATGAACAATGTTGTTCCTAAGTCCTTTCCAAAGGTTGTTAAAAATAGAACAAATTTTAATTACTATAGTTACATAATAATGCAGTGCGGACGCAGACATTAAAATGTATTTATGTATCAGCATATCTCATAAGGGATTGAATTGCTGTGTTGCAAACTTACATATGTTCAAAAAGTGTGTCATCAACTAGAAAAGCTCTGTAATAATGGAATCAAAATTTCCACGGATATTTCCAACTACATTTGATAGTTTGAGCAAAAATATTCTAAATTTGAATCTACTGCAAGACATTCAAACTTCCATGCAGTGAAGCATTAATTAATAATTAGTAATGAAAATTATTAACAGTAGGAAAATAGAAATATGACCTCTCACCTTTACTCTTAAATCTTCACGCATGAATGCGTACAATATCGGATTAATGCAACTGTGTATCCATGCAAGACAAGTACTGAACATATGAATGTAATAATGAACCATTGATGGAGTTCTCGGTTCTTCTGTAAATCAAAGTAATATTGTAGAGTTTCCAGTTAACATGCCAAAGTAGGCTATAAGTTAATTGGTCCCCGTTCTGAGATATTCTGCTCTAAATCTATAAAATACAGACAGACCAGATTTATGAAGGGCCAATTGCTGTGGGCCCCCTGCCAGAAGATCCCTAAGGACTCCCTCTATGAAAAAATATGATTTGAGAAAATGGAACTACAACGTTTCATACCTCATCTTATCACCAGTAAGTTATATCCCTATGGTCAAATGAAAAATTGTAGTCCAAGTTATTCTTACAGTCAAATTAATTTAGAAAGATATAATCAGATGTCTTCTTCGGAACCTAATTTATATTGTTTTTAAAGCAATGCGGTTTATCATTGATTTCAATTCGTAAGAATTTGATCAATATTAATTTGTTTATTTCTTTCTTGAGGGGCCCTAAATCTGATATGTCCCTTGCCCCAAGCCCTGATGGCAAATGTGACAAATTATTTGGTAAGCAGAATATTTTTCTTACCCATAATTCTGAAAGTTTGTGCAACGTATATCAAGTTTGATATTTGATTTGGGAGCCAGCACAACAGAAAAACAGCAATAACAACCAACACCATTCTCGTAGCTCGATCCTGCAGATCGATTACAAAAATTGAAATTAAGAAGATTGAAATGAAAATAATGAAATTTCAGAGCTTCCTCAGATAACTGAAAAACACCAATAACAACCAACACCATTCTCGTAGCTC
>QRAM01000794.1:7876-24338 GCA_013436055.1 Halocynthia roretzi | reverse complement strand
GAGGACAATGCATTAGTTGCTCATGGAAGAATAGGTCACCACGGGATCTTAACCATTGAAGGCGAGGAGGCGTCCATCAAACCTGAGATTCCCCAAGCGTTGGACTCACTATTGGAGGCGCAAGTATGTTGATTAACGACATCCCCGTCCTGCGCTCTGCTTCCTCATTCATACCAAACAGTTCCCAGTCCTGGATGTAACCTTGCAACCTCATGCCTAAACAAACATCTTGAGCAGATGCCCTCACTTGCCGGAACAGGACCATCTATATTTTGCGAGATTCCGGGATGTCGAAATTGATACAGAAGTTGGACTTGACACCACGATATCCCAGGTAGTGTTGAAGCTTGCCACAATTCTGCATCTACTGAGGACATACCAACCACTGACTATGTACGCCAGGTGTCTAAAAGTTTCTCCTTATATCCCCTTGTGTTATAATCATTTCCCTGCACGTGTTCCGGAGCAGATGCCAACCGATTCGAAAATCTGTTGCTGAGCGAACACCTATTGTACAAACTCATCATTTTGCATGGCAAGCGGATGGTAGGACGTCTCACTATCATCGGTGAGGTCCATTGTAGTTCCTGATTTGCACTCTCTTTGGATATTCTAGCAGGGATGCCTTTCCTTATCCACAATGACATTATGCTTCGTCCGGCCAANTGAAGGAATAAACAAACCTACCTCAAGTATGCCTTCATAAGGAAGATTAGGATTCCTAGAAAGGAAAGCAACATTTATTAGTCAAATGAAAATTACAACGTTACGCATACTGTGTCCTTAGCAATACGGCAGCAACATAAGCAAAGATATTGCGTTCATAATAGTCTTTGAATTTATAAATAAACTATTACCGCATTGTCAATGTGAATTTCATCGCCAATGTAGCATGGTCGTTCCAATTGTAATAATTTATATATTCATAATTTGTGCAAATTCGAAGCATTAAACTCGGATTATATCTTTCTTATTTCGGCGCGCATTTTTCTTGTTTACGCAATCATTACTTTTCTGATCAGCTGCTATTGTAGACATCACATTGACTGCTTTATTGAACGTATGCCAAAATTCCTTTATTTGTTTCTTTCTTTTAATAAAACTGGTTTGAACTTGATTAGATGTGCAATAAATTGTCCGATCTTGTTGAGTTGTGCGGCCCACTTCAAATAGTGGTGCTTTTTTTAGCCCAATAGGGCATTTAGGTTGGACATGGCTGCCTTAAAGGCTTAGACAAATGAAGTTAAATTGGTAAGTTGTGTAGTATATACTGCACTAAAAGACTCTAACATTGCTTTGTATGTATAATATGCACCTATAACCTTTTACGTTTTCTTTTTATATGATCGGTTTGAACAGCGTATTCCCCATTGGGCGCTGTTCAGCCAGCAAGCGCTATTTTTTATGACGTAACATATTGATCTTTACTGCCGCACGTGATAAGATTTAGATATAGGCGAAGTTCAGTTTGTCGCGACTTCTCGCTAAAGAAGGAGCTTTGATTTTTTGAATCTTATTTTGCTTAGAAATATAGATATAATTCTTCTTATATATTACTATATAGATCGTAGTAGCAGCATACGAGCTTCTGGTGATAGTTATTAAGGTTTAGTGGTTGAGTTGTAGCTTTAAAATGGAATACAGTAAGGTACTCAAGCGAGAGAAGATAGACAGCTTGTCACCTCACGTTTGCCTTCTGGCGGAGTTTGAACTTACTATTGCACTAGTGACTAGTTGAATAGCATGCGTTTCAGAGATGGCTTTGGTTCAATTCGTTTTTATCTATTGTGGCGAGATTGCATCATTTTATTTTGATAGTTCTTTCTAAATTCATTAAATGTACAAGGAAATCAAAAACAAGTGACGATGCGGAAAGGGAGTAATTCTCTAATTGTTGTCAGGTTCTAGGGTTCATTCCATGTAATCCTCAATCATGTACGGCAATTATACAGTCATGCTAAAGTAGAATATTAACTACGCAATTACACTGAGAACATCGACAGAAATCTGAGGAAATATTTATACAAAATTAAATTGCTTTCACTGCGGCATTTTTCACTGTAGACGGAAATTTTGACTCGTATTTCAAAAAAGGTGTTGCCTCTTGTTTAGTCCGGAAAATTCAACAGTTTTTAAAGTTACAAGTTACAAACTCCTTCGCCCATGATAAGAAGTCTTGTCCAGGTGGAATGGGTCAATTTTAACTGAGAATTAATTACAGTGGTTTCGCATACTTCATACCTAATCTGTTCCAGGGAGCCGGTTGAATTGTTCGAAGGCCAATTAAGTTATGCCCATTAGAAATATTTGAAAGTGAATTAGTCCGTTCCCAGACCCGAGCATTCATGCTGGTTTTAATGAAGTTTCAATTTCAATAATTACTCTTGCTTCAAATCACAAACTTTCTGCTGTGCAGTATAAGCTTTGATGTTTAATTTTCACTGTTACTAAAGTATCAAAACTAGCAATAAGTTCTGCCGGAGGGATGTCAAACAAAGTGTCAATTCTGATGTCTCCATGAATTCAGCCGCTCACCACAATTATAACATGACGATCGAAAACATACTTTATTTTACGAATGAAATTTCCATTGAAATTAGGACTCAAAGTCTGGAACGTCAGAGCAGTATCGCTTTGCTGATGGGGGAGCTTAACTTAAGATTGGCTTAGGCAGAGAAAGTATATCGAATTCTACTATTTCACTTTTTTCTGGCTTTTTCCATTATTTTTTGGCTGTTAATCAAATTTTCAATCTCGTCGTTGACAATATCGAGGTTACATGTTTATGTGAACGATTCATTGATCCATTTTATAAGCAAGATCTATGTTTTCTTATAGTAGCAGTTGACCTTGTTGAGTCACCTACTTGACATAATTAGTTTCATGTTCTATTGAAATTAAGAATTGTTTATCAGAAGAAGTAGTGACCGGTTGAAGTGAAGTAGTAAAACGATTTTCAATTTTGATTTATGTCAATATTTAATTAGAAGCTTAGTACATCAGGGTGGTTGATTATCAAATTATTTCAATATACCAAGTCTATGCTATTGCTTGGGCTAGCGCTCCCCTAAACTTATGCCTTTACTGACCTTGGTGAGATTTTGCTAAGTCAAAAATATCAGTTTCAATATTAGACAAACAGAATGTCGAGTCTCTCCTACCTACCTCGCGGCTTTGTCGGCATTTTTTTTTACTACGCTGAATAATTTCTCGACCAAGTACAGAGATTGACAAGGAATTTTATTTCTTGCCAGGTGGGGATATTTATGTAAATGTAAACACATAGCGCCCCCTGATCTCTGTCCGTCCCCTCAAGAGTTCGCATCTCCCGCAGAGGGCTATACCGCCCATATTGAGAACCACTGCTATAGAGTGTAGTTGGATAAACCTGTTCTAGTCAATTATCAGCTTTACAATCTACATATATTTGATTATAAAGGAAGTACACTTAACTTATCATGATTGCGTTGTTTTGCAGGCGGAATTAGTGATACAATTAACCTCAATATCTTAAAATAAAGCAATGGAGTGGGGAGTTGAACTCTGGGTTAGTATTTCCAGTTTATGATTTTTCAAAGCATTCGTTGTTTAATATATTTACAAAGTTATGAATTGTTCAAATTGTAAATGCAAATAATTGATATGTGCATCATTAATTTGAATTATAAATATTTTTATGATCTCTCAGACAAAGTAACATCAGCGTGGTTCTTTGCTTATCTAAGCATAAATACAGCTACATGCAGTTTGATTTCTATTCATTTTGAATATGAGTAGTTGATCCAATTCAATTCAGACAGTAAGCTTGGAAATATTCAAACCATTGAATCTTTTAGTTTAGTACAAATCCCATACCAAGAACTTTATTGATATTCATTGCTGCTGTATATGGTAATTTTCCCAATTGGTAAAGTAATGTTATTCAATCTTTGTGGACTTTTCATATGTTCATTGAGGCAGTGTGTTCAAATTTCAATTTGCTTTTCATTCATTTTGAATGTAAACATTTGACGCTCTCTTGACCCATTTCATAACCAATGTTCAAGCTGATTTTTCAGTAATAATTCTGCATAAAAAGAAACTATATCTTGCGAAAATGGTAACAAATTTAAGATATAGGACTAACTGTTCTTTCCTAGTAGCAAGATTTCTGCTTTATTATCGCTACAGCAGTTGTAAACATACCTCTGCACGCTATTCAAGAACCACTTGAGCCTTGTAAATTCACAGTATTCACAGAGATCTTTACTGGAGTTTGCGGCTCGCTTATATTCTCCATATTATGCAAGTCGAATTTCGTATATTTAGAATTTTAACATCAAGATAAAAGATAAAAAGAAACGATTTTAATATAAACTTATGCCATCACTGACCTTAGTGAGATTTTGCTAAGTTACCCCCCCCCCCCCCAATATTTGACAAACAGAACCTCGAGTCTCCGCTATCACATATCTGTAATCTACTTCGGCTTGGTCAGCAAGATCATTTCTCTACCAAGTATAGTGCTGATAAGCCAATGGCAGTATAGTTATTTCTTGACATAGAATTTATTTCTTGACAACCACTGGCCTTGAGCCTTGTAAATTCACAGTATATACTCCTGCGATTTTCTGTGCTGAAATAACATTTCAGAATGGCTCTGTGATTGCCAGCGCTTAGAGCTATCATCCGAGAGGTTGCGAGTTCGAACCTCGCCTAGAGAACCTCTGTATCTTTGAGCAAGTGAGCAAGACAAATTCACTAAGCTCACGGTCACTCCAATGAGGCTATTTTAACCTCTCAATGATGATCTCAATATAAGTTTCCTGAATACAATCCGGAGAGATTTTTAGAGAACACAAATAATAATTGAAATAATTTTTTTTACTCTTCAGGATCAATTCGAGAACGTTGACAAACATCTCCACCATGGAATCGATTTCTCGGACAAATATATGAAATTTGTGCAAGATAGATGCTCTGCTGAACAAGATTACGCAAAACAGTTACGACGACTCGTCAAAAAATATCAGCCAAAGAAAAAAGATGATGACTCATCAATGTAAGGAATATCCATGATATTTTCAGGGAACTAATGTTAAATTGATTATCAAAACTGTGATTAACTGTTGATCGTGGAGAAATTTATCATTAGTAAAGGAAGTTTACAAAAATACCTACAACCCTACAGAAACAGAATTTTAGCTACATAAGAAAAGCATAGAAAATAGTAAATAAAGGTATTTTTACTGTTGCTGTGTTTCCAGATTCTCAACGCATAAGGCATTTCAAAGTCAGTTATCTGAATTGAATGACATCGCCGGGCAACACGAAGTTGTCGCAGAAACAATGATGAAAGAAATTGTGAAAAGTTTACAAGTTTTCATAAATGAACTGAGAATGGATAAGAAAAAAGTAAGTTTGTCTATTGTACATAACTGTTGCGAGCAGTACAAGTAGTTTCACCAGTTGAATCTTATAAGTAAGGATAAACAATTCAACTCAGGCAAAGTACGTAGCATATTTTGCCAGAATTATTTAAAAGTTGGTATAGCAGATAGCAATGCAGTGCTTTTTATCGTTAACACGGAGATCTCAAACTAGATTGAAATAATTCCGCTCATTGGTGATTGTAATCGTAAGGTTCAGCTGTGAACCCTCGGCTTGCTTCTCAAATTTGCCAGTCAACGATAACTGATAAAATTGAAAATGTAGTCAATCGCTTGTCAAACAGGCAACAGCTTATGGTAGATAGTGAAGGGGGATTCAACACAATGCCTCGTTTATGTAAATATGTTTTTAATACAATACTCGGGAAATGATCTGAGTTCAGGAAAAGTATAGTGTTTTGGTTGCTCAATATTTCAAGGAGAGTCTTACGGTTATTAGTTCAGATACCACGCGGTCATTGAATGAGGCTTTTGTTAATTATTGGATGTTTGCGTCGTGTGGGTGTGTAGTATGATCTAATATTGTTAAAAAAAAAATAACAACATTGAATGTTTGTACCATAATTGTTCAAATATAATACATACTCCTGCATAGTACACAGCGCAAATATAACGTCCAGATAACTGAAAAAGCTGTATACACATGTACCCCTACTCCCGAAGTCATTGTGATTAAATTTTCCGAATTCTTTTTCCTCAATGTATAATACACACATCGACTTTTAAATAATTTTGCGGTAAAAAATGCGTATGCGAAAATTACAGTATGCCTCTTTCTGCCCCAACAATGGATTTTAAATTTTGTGGAACGTTGCTAAAAGTAGTGAATTTTCTGCCCAATCTCGGACCCTTCTTCTTTAATTTGTCTCCTTTCGGGGGTCCAGAACGTTTCCAATTTCTTTGTCCAATCCTGGTTTGTAGTTAGTGTATATTGGAAGGTTTGCTCGAGAGTTAGGTTTTGTTTAAGTCTCTGTTTGTTAGTGATAGTTGATGTTGCTCTCTCTCTCTCTCTTGCATTGGGTATGCAAAATATGCTTCCTGGCATGGAGAAGGCATAATATGTGTCTTTCATAATGACTCACAATTAAAATTACTTATACGTTGTCACTAACGTTGTTGAGCCACCACGGAAACTGGAAAATACGCACCATTGTTTGTGATTCATGCTAGTCAAGAATTACCGTAGGATGAGAACTAATTCAAGACTTGTAACTGTTTATCACAACTAGCATAATCTGAAATGAGTTCCTAGAGTATGTAATAGTGAGCTCTTTTTGAAGTGTTAATTAAAGTTTTTGTTCATTCAAAAAATTGTATCACAATCACAAACCTTCTAGAATTTTTAGGACTCGCTGAAGTCCGTTCATGAAAGTTTATGTTCATTCAGACAAATTTTAATTTGAATGAGCACCAAAAATGATGACCATTGTGTAACTACCATAGATACTAAGCAGGGGTCTTCAAGTCGGTTACTTTTCGCCGGAGTCGGAGTCCAGACTCTTTTACATGTGAAGTACGTAAAAATTTGTGGGAGAAATTAGCTTCTGTAGGAGGACATTTCGAGCATAACAGATAATATAGCACTAGTTCCAAGTTCCTCCAATATATATATGATATTTGATTGAGATAAAAACTGTGGGTGCAAGATATCTATTAGCATGGGATGCTCCTGAGTGTAAATTGGATAAGATAGAGATGACATTAGCAAAAAAAGACTTGTTGCATCACTTTTCCATACATTTATTTTTGTTAGGCTTTATTCTTGTGGTTGTTTTGCATTCAATGTAACATATACAAAATGCAACTTTGCATGTGAAACCTGGCACTGCCTGCCTTGTGACTGTTTGATTGACATAGTGTATACCAAATGAAGAAGGTGTTGTCTGTTTAAGTCTTTAAAGGACTTAGTGTATGCATCCAGACAAACATTCAATTTGTAAAGTAATTTTTACCCTGCCACTAAGAAGCATCTTTCTTGAAAAAAAACGAGGCCCCGCACCGGGATACCCTTGAGTCATGTAAAATGAATGACTAAATGTTATCAATAATAAATTTCCCAATTATGAGATAATAATTCCTTCGCTCTTTTACTTCATTACCGCTTCTCGATAAGAAATATTTGAAGAAAAAACCTGAAGAAATTGATGAAAAACATTAAGCTTGAAACAATAACACAATGTAGCAGACAGACAGTCGCTAACCAGTAAGTATTTAAAGTGATTTAAGTAACAGGGTTAAACTTTAAATGTGACTATATAGAATAAAAAACAAATGAATCACTGTGTTTTCAGACTCCTAGATTTTATCGACACCTTTGATAATTACATCAACCCTCGGGTCGATATCGACCATTGGTCTAATAGAAAATATATTTCTTGTAAGCTACCTCATCTGCATATGTTAGTTAGCTTGTATTTCAGTAGCATGAGTCAAACAGTACCGTGAATAATTATGAACATATCATGGCAATGAGCCAAGGTGACGCATAACTCTTTAAGACTCTCCGGAATATAAGATATTTCTCATGTAATGTCAACACTTGTGATTGCAACATAACTGGGTGTGCAACCTTGTAGCACTCCCGGGTCAAATACACTTAACCGGATTAGACAGCAGGCTGCACTTGCATTTCACATCGACTATCTACTAGTGACTGGCATAAAAATATCGATTAGAGTTCCCTGCAAATCAAATAATTTAACTTTAGAGACGCTTTGCTATTCATATAACATCAAAAACAGTGGCACTGGATTCCTGTTACGGGCCATACTCTATACAAAAACTGCAGCTTCCCACGGGCCGCACAAATTTGGTTCGTATAGGAGCTTTTCAGTATAGTACAGCTATACACTGATAAACAGTATTTTGAGGTATAAATAGTCTAATAATAATATTTTAGATTCAGATTTCAGAACCGTAACTTTGCTATTTAATGCGATATGATTTCATATTGATTTTCATCCTGTATGTCAAAGCCAAAATGTCTGAATGTGAACTAATCAGTATGCTCTTGATCCAATTAATTATTGACAGTTCCCAATTATCTCCGAGCAAGGATATTAATTTACTTGATTGAACAGACTTAATTAATCTGACTGGACATTGTCAGGTTATCAACAAAATCTTTATATTAATAATACAGTGATTAAGATCGACCACATTTTACTTCACTTTAACACTAGAATGAGCTAATTTTTGTTAAATAAAAAAGTACTCCATAAGACAGTTTTTAAGAGCCTGCTTTAGGTCATCCCCGCCAGTCAAAATTAACTGACCCAACCTAAAACGAGATATAGTACCTAGTCTGTGATTTCTAAAAAAAAATTCTGATCTCGAATGCACTTAATTACAGCTCATTATGATCGAGGATGCTATCAATCGAATATTGTTATCGGTCCCAGAACATATTTGTATCATATTCATATCCCTCACTTAATCCTATCAGCCAGTTATGTTTATCAAAAAGAGTTTGTCCCAAAGCGATCACAATAAGTTGCGTCCACTGTAAATTATAGTCGTCTCCCTCAATTAATGTTATCAGCTTTTTATTGGTAGCAAAGAGAGACGTTCCTAAAGCTCAATAAACGTCCACTGTACTAGTTTCATGTTTATTTCAATCAAGTCAGTTGTATAAAAAGATAAAATACTTATTTGTGTCTGATTTGACCCCCTCTTATACACCCACTTTTAAACTCAACTACATTGTATCTTGACCCCTGTAAGTGACATGCACCCCTAGTAATTAGTCAGCCCTTGATACCCCTAGTACTTACCAAGTTGAAATTGTAAATGAAATTTGAGACACATTTCGTACTAGTGACTTCAGTATGAGGTAAGGAAATCTTATATTCGACAGACTATTATATATTTTCGATGTATTTTAGATTGAATTTATGAATCATGTATATACATCACGTTTGTCTTCTTTCAAGCCTATTAAAATTCTCATGTCTCGTGTTTCTATGACCATGCTATGACCAAAAAACGCAATGCATTATGATGCAATCGATATTACCGGCATTATTGATCCTCTATAGATTTTGAGTGTTTAAGCAGTTTCTACTTTCAACAATTGGTTGCCTGTCGACTATAAAATTAATCACACTCATGTTGTTGTTGATGTATTCATGCAATTCCTGCCTTCCTGAGTGGAGACGTTGAATACACTATAATCCAGGAGTGGGCAATTATTTTTCTCAGGGAACATATTGTGGAGGGCCTGGCCAATTGCCTGAACTCATTCCTGTATAACAGTAACATCATTTCTTTGTAAAAAGCACTAAATTGCATTGTTTTGACAAGCTGTGACTGGCAAGAGTAAATGTTATGACTATTATTTAACAAAGAAGAAGTGAGATTGCCTTACAAGAAATGTCATTAATTCAATCACATTTTTTAGTGTCCCGGTTTTTAGTTATAAAAATATGGTATCCCTACGTATATCTGGAACTCTGTATCGGTAGTTTGCGTAGAATGGATATGAAGTTCCGTTGTAGTTAATAATTACTGGTCTCCGTTTGTCGAAGCTGTGCCCTTTCTCGCTTCTTTATGTGCACATTCCGAATTCTAAATATGTACTTGTATTATTCTCTGTTCTATGTTACAGTGGTTTGCCGCAATCTTGCGGGCAGCAGTCAGCAGTGTCTGTCCTTTTTAAACGCCTTTTGTTCATTATTGTTGTTTGGCATGTTGTTGTGTGTGTGCGAATTTCCCCTCGATTTCTATAGTTTTAGTTTTGCTAAATGTGCGTACAAAGTCCAGAGAATTGACATTCATGTTGAGTGTTTACGGAGTATATTCGTTGGAACCTGTATATTCAAATCTATTCATACGCTTCTCTATTGAGCTGTCAGCAGAGTATTCTCCCAGGAAGTAGTGTATTGCTGTAAAGCATATATGAAGAAGCAGGAAAAGCTTATGTTGCAGAGGTTGTACTGTAACATGATCGTAATTGTGCTTGTGAGTAAATATCTGAGAGGTAAACACTAAAAACGCTTGAAGATCATTCATTAACAAGTAACCTGGCAAACCCAGATAAACCTTTGAAGGAATTAGTGTAAGCATCCATTTGAAAATATAATATTTAAGTTATACTCTAAAATGACTTCATGACTTTATGAATTCAAATATTTTGACTTTTGAGCTTTTTTGCAATTAGTGTTTTTGCAATTAGTATGTACCAACGATCGTTGTTTGCGGCTAGAATTTTAGGGTGAAGCACAGTGCACTATGAGGGTTAGTTGCATGTAAACTACCTCGTCGCTAGGGAGTGTAGAGCATTTCCGGAGCCGCTGGGGCATCTTTTTTGATAAAATAAGGCCCCCACGACCTGCGCCAGGATATCCCAAGTCGTACCAAATCTCTCCAACCGCTGATAAAGCGTAAAACCAGTGAACACACAACATACATTTGTTATTTTTAATATATTAAGAAACATTGCTACATTCAATACCTCTCCCTTGCTTAAGAGCATAGTTCCCTCTCTTCCTCTGATTGTTCGCGGCCACACAAACACTGTAGTGGTTATAGCTGCTCGTTTTAACACACGAAATACCATTGTTTTTGCTACCATAAATTTCTGTCACTCCAAAAGCAGAGGATAGGCTTCCCACAAAAGTACAAATGTCATGCACATTTCTGCTCCCCTGGATGGAATTTGAATGCAGCGCAGTTGCTTTGAATTGAAAATATTTTTTGCTGCTCCCTGGTCGCTAAAATCCTTTTCAAAATTAATGTTCGGACAATTCAAAGTAATTTTCCTGGTCCCTGGTTGGCTGCTTGGAAAGAGAGTTCCTATTATGTGATCCATTTGACGCAAATATTTCAAATTTACATATTTAAATATCACAATTAATTGTGTTCTATCTCCAGCAGTGGAGATTTTATGTGCATTGGACAGCTCAAAGTAATTTGCCTGGTTGGTGGGAAATTTAGATAGGAATAGGTTGTTATATAGTTATATATGGTTGGTTGGAAAGAGATGAAGTTCTTTATAAGTGATCTGAAATATTCCAAACTGACACAATTAAATATTACAATTGAAAATGTGTTATGTCCAGCACCAGTGGAAATGTTGTGTGTTTAGTTTTTTATGGGACCTCACATACTGTCAACATAGGTTATGTGGTTGATCATTTATCACTGATTCAGCAGTGACAAATTTTTTTATCTTTATTTATTGTAAGACCTGTTATTAATAGGAATTCGGAATCTACTTCAGTAATTTTCAGTCCAATTATTTATTATTTAACAAGTAAAAAATTATTACAGTCTAACCACCTTTTAATTTTATATTATTGTGTGTATTGAGTTTTCAGTAAATGAATCATATTTTCTGGCCCATATTTCGTTTTAAAAAGCTGACTTGGTTAAAATGAGTTTATAATTGTCCGGTAAAAAGCAAATTACTACTGATAGTACTGCGGAAAGGCGCATTTAAGGTAATATGGATTTATAAATTTATTTCCAATCACGCTATATATACAGACATGAACACATAAATACAGTGTCTCTACAATAGTCCTTTCCAAGTTACCAGTTTTCAAATCAAATTTTCAAAAGGCAAATTGCTACTGATAGTAGTGTTAAAAATAATATATATATCTAAGGTAATACGAACTTAAAAATTTATTTTTCCATTATACTACATATATCTTGATACATAAATACAGTGTCTCCACACTAGTTCTGTCCAATTCTCATAAGCCATCCCTGGTGCTGTTCTGTGGCCCCTCAAGAGCCTTGTTGTAATCCTCTGTGTTATAGCCCTTCCTCTAGGATTTAGTAGTCAAGTTTTCAATCACGATTACACCACTTAGTTGATCGAAGCGCATTATGTTACTGGGTTTCTGGGAGGTAGGTGACGAGTAAAAATATTATCACAGGGTAGTTTGATGATAAATAGACGAAATCATCACCTTGTTTACCTTTGCTTATGGTACAGGTGTTACATGGCAACACATTTTTGTGATTATTTTGTTAATTATTCATTATTTCATTCAGAATGATTCACACGGTTCATTCTCGGTCATATACAGTATCGAAACACTTCTCTGGGCTTAGGTTGCATGAGCTACAGTTTCTGTAGTATTTGAAGCTATGAGATTAAGGAGCAAAATACTTGTAATTTAATCGGATTTTATAGTATATGCAGTCTAGGAAAGCATTCTTTGAAGTTTAAAAAATTGTTCATATGCATGGTGTGCATGTGTATTACTGTGTAGTCTGGCAATGTTTCGAAGGTGACTATAAATTTGAATTTACATTTCCTCCGTGCGTATCCCACACATTAAAAAGCCGTTCATCAAAACCTGTCTACGTTTTAAATCACAAGATTGAATGATTTTCTGCGGCTTCTACAGACTCGTTTAGACATTGAAGTTGTCTCGGGTTTTGTAGTAAGTTCCAGTAATTGAACCAATCAATACTTTTGCTGCTGCTGAAAAGGTCATGTGTGGTCTCTCTTACGTGTGGCCTCACAATACCTTCTTCGTATTATATAAACTTATCCTAAACTCCTTCGTCACGAATATAATTCTTAAACCTTATGGAGTTCAATTCACCATCGAACAGGAAATTTCCTATATTGTTCACTCAGGGAGAGGAAAGCAAAGTCAGCTTATCAGCTTACTCGCTTTCAGCAATTACCACTATCAGTATTAGCCATTAGCAGTATCGTAAGTTTACCACTATCAGTATACAGCAGGGGTCACCAACCTTGTTGAACCTGTGAGGGTAGTGAGGTTGAACCTTCAAGGGTACTGAGTAATACTAAGGGTTACTCGTTTAATACAATTTCAACATTTTAAGTTTTAAAAATTGATATTATCAATTGCAATATCATCATTGCCATCAAAATGACATCAATGAAAGTGTTATTGCTTCAAAATAACATCAACACAATAAAATATAAATTTTAGACGTAGCTACATGGTGAATAGTGCTGATTTTGGAACACACCTTTCGCGGGCGACTCACGGGCTCCCTGCGGGCGACCAGGTTCTCGTGTTGGCTACCTCTGGTCTAGATATATTGAGTCCAGTAATCGAGAGTGTCCACTGTATGTATTATTCGAGTTAATGCATCGAAACTCACAGGACGTTGAATAAATAAACTTTATGAGTCACAGTTTGCTCATCTTTGTTTTATACTGTCACAATTTAGAAATTGCCAGGCAGCAAAATGAATTGATATCAATACAAACAGTGTAGCTGTATCAGGAACTGAATGGCTTGTAATGTTCCACTGTTCTATTGTACACAGCATTGAATCATACAATGTATGAACCTTGGTTTTGTGGACTTTTGAATTGGTCTTTGAAGACTTTTTCAGGCCGGATTCAAATTGAGGCCACATAAAATTATCTTAACTTAATCATGTGTATTCTTTTCCTGTTAATTACACTTTTTATTAGTAGAGGTAGGAATTCAGATGTAAGTGTTACAGTGCCTTTAAATTTATTATGATAAAACAAGAAGAGAACGTGAGCCCACCTATACATACGTAATCCTTTAATGCTGATTGTACTTTCGGTGTGGGAGCAAATATAGGTGATGTAATGTCTTAGTTATGCAGTGACAGCTTGTCACTTGGACAACAGAATTCTAGTTAGCTTGAATTGCTTTGATTGTCCTCGGTAAAATCCTTATTAAAATAAATGTGTGTATAGCCAGGACTAAGTAATTTGCCGAGCTTAACAGACCTTTACTGTCATAATAAAGATTCATTTATTCCCTTTGCTTATTGGTTCTTTCTTTATTATTCAAGGGAATTGTTTTCTTCCCACATATACCAAATAATGACTAATGGAATAACATTCCATACTTAGTCCCCAGAGAATGATTTCTCATCTGTTTGTACGTCTGTATAAATTATTCATGATTTATTTGGTCTCCCACCGTCTACCGTCTGTTAACGTTCTGCCTTTTAAGACCATTTGATTCTTTTTGAATTGATTTGAGGTTTTTTTGCTTTCAAATGGCTGTAATTCAGTCTGTCTAGATTTCACTCGAGACTTTAAAAGCTACTAAAAGCATAGATTCATCCCCGAAACCAGGTTCTTGTAGCACGCAAGGTACAACCTTGCTGCTCACGGTAGCCAGTGTTGGTTTCATTGCAACTGATAATCAACTGTAAAAAATAGTGATTGATCATGATAAAAAGATGCACAATAAAATTTTGGAATGATATATATTGACATGTAAATAATTTTGATTGCCAAGTGACAGTACTGGAGTCCATAAGTCATATCATAAGGGCTGAATTCGAACCTATCTGGACTTTTCACATATCCAAACAATTGCCGGTCCCACCGTTGGGATGATCAAGTGTTTACTGTGTTCACTATTCGATTTTATGCATCAAAACTCACAGCTGGTAGAATAAATAAACTTTATGAGTCACAGTTTGCGCATTTTTGTTCTATACTATCACAATTTATGAATTGTTCGCAGTAAAATGTATTTATATCAATACATAAAGTGAAGCTATATCAGGAACAGAATGCATTGTAATTTTTCACTGTTCTATTGTACACAGCATTGAATTATACAATGTATTGTTGTTCCCGTTCCCGAGAAATTTGAGGAATCAAATCTAGAAAATTAAAAAATTTAAAAAATTTGCCAGACATGCTCTGGCGACTCCCATAGTTTGAATATTAATGGGCATTATGTAATTGACAAGTAAGGATTGTATGAAGACAGTAAAGCTGTAGTCAGCAAGAAATATACCTTCAAATGTTACAATGCTTATTTGTTCTGCGTAGAATGTTCAAACATCGGGAGAGATCTGTGTGTGAGAGGGGAATGCGTCCTTTTTTTAACTAATATAACCTCTTACCACCATTTTTTTTTGGAAAACGTGGTGCCAGGGGAAACCTCCTCTTTATCCCCCTCCCCTCCTCACTGACACACATAAATAATCTTTTGTAATTTTTTTCTCAGTTTTACCAAGAAGGGCGTCAACTTCAAACTCAACTGGACTCTCACGAGAAAGCTGTGGAAAAAACGAAAAAGAAATTCGAGGCTGAATTCAGAGAGTATGAAAGAACGCAGGCTAACTATGAAAAACTTGATGCAGATGTTAATGTGACAAAAGCAGAAGTAGACAAGGTGATGAATGCATAGCAATAAATAAAGATAAGAGATAAAGTCGATAAGAGATAAATATAAATTCCTATGCGTGAAGTAATGTACAGTCAATCCTAATTAAAACAGATCAATAGGGGGAAAGGGTCGCGAACAAGTGCCGGCCCGATTCTTTAAATTAACATTATGGCCGGATTTTATTTTCTACTTGCTAGTGTAGTCGTTAATAAATCGAGCCTTAGTTAAAACTGCTTGTCTTGTCAACAAAGAACAGGAGAGCGAGAGTTTTCATTGGATCGTAAGCAATCATGTTCATTACTTGAAAATGTTCAAAATGGCATGGGTCGTGCGCGTGTCTGATATTTTTGAATAGGGTCGCGAGTTCAAAAAGGTTCGGAACCAATGTTTTAGACGATTGCCGGGTCACACCATGATAGAGGGATTATGGTGTATACATGTACAATATTGGAAATATATATACACTGAACATCATGATGTACAGTAACAAAATTACAGAAAATACTTTAAACATCCTATAACTATATAAAGTATATAATTTGATCGTCACTTTTTTTAAGCATGGTCTATTATCCATGAACATCTATTGCTCGTTCATAAGACCATAAGCTTTTATTTATATCAATTAAGTTTGCATCTCCTATTTACATAAGGTTCGTATATTTTTCCATTTACCGCGCTTACTTACGGGAAACTCCAGGAGTAAAGGATTCTAACGTCCATGCATTTTTATTTTCTATCAAGGCGAAACAAGCATCCATTGCGAAAAAGGACTCTGTCGATGCATGCAAAGCCGATTATGCATCAATGCTCACAAAATTCAATAAAGAACAAACGGATCATTATAAAATTCACATGCCCAAAGTGTTCGAGGTGAGTGGGATTCCAGTGATTGTAATTATACGAAACCCCTGCTGACCCCTGTTT
>QRAM01000793.1:2556-24575 GCA_013436055.1 Halocynthia roretzi | reverse complement strand
AGTTGGATTACCAATCATAGGAATTGAGCACGTAAAAGAACGTTTGGGTTGGTTAGGGATTATCAATGCATATACATGAATATCAAATGACATGCAGGAAAGGAAGGAAACTGATCAATCACAAAAAGAAAGGCGGACTATTCCCTGCTTTAAGAGTTTAACGAGGCACATACAATTTGTTCCGTTAATATTTGTGTAGGAATGTCTGATGTTGAGAATTATCATGTAAAAATAGTCCAGAATAAATTATGATAGGATAATAAATTAATCGTTTTTAGTGTTTTGTTTTGCTAACTTTTCATTGCAATCCAGCGACAGCTAATACAGTATTACTGGTCGCTCTAGAGCCGATTAGCCGTTCAATGAAGAACAAGGTAATTTCCTACTGGTGCTCAAATCTTACAAGTTGGATTCCAACTGCGAAATATGTGTACTGGTGCTCAAATGTGTTATAAAGCATGTAAGAAAATGTATTCGGTGAAAAATATCAATGTATCAAGATCCTGGCGTTGGGAATTATCATGTCAGAGAAAGAGAAGGGCTGCACCCGCTGTCCAACGGGCCGCATTCAAAAAAATAATGACGTCACAATATCGTCAATATAGACGTCACAAACATAGTGCCACGCGTGTGAAATTCTTATGCGGAGGACCGCTGGGCTTACTGCTCGCCTCTCTTTGCTAAGCCTTTATACGGTCCAGCTTTCTACGGAAGTTGAGGCCAAATGATTTTATTTTGTACTCTATAGTGCGTTAGTCATATTATGTATCAGTATATAATCGCTATAGTGCGTGCGCCATCTCAAGTGGGATTTGGGTAACTTCTGTCACCAGTGTGTCCAGACCAGAGTTTTCTGTGTTCATGCATTATTTTCGAATTCATCTGGCGTTCATGAGACCCGATCTTTTTTAATTGATTTAAATTTTTAGGGAGTTTGTAGGAGTTAAATCCCAAGAAACAACCCAGTCAAATTTCGTCATGTTTGTATTGGGGCTATGCAATTAAATTATAAGTTACCAGATCTAATCAGGCTTGTAAAGTTATTTTTATATTTCAATTGCAAACCGTTAGACCTGAAAGAAATACTCGTGAATCGCTTGTCTAAGTTAAAGAACAATCAAAAAATTGTACTCGTAATACATCCTCATGAATCATTTCGTTTCCGCCTATTCATAATCTCTCCTGTAGAAAACAGTGCGTTACCGTCTATGATACTGAACTGCGTTATATAATACTACTTTGCATACTGTCGTTGATGTAGTGATGTAAAAATTCAGTAAAAGATTGTAACACTGTAAAAGAAGTAGAGGTGGATAGCATTCACACAGATATACAGTCGCAAGCAGGAAATTATTAGTAACCCGACCACAGAGTGTTTAGACCCGAGTTTCCTTTATTCGTGCATTATTCTGGTATGAATCTGGACCTCCGTGTGGAGTTTCGTAAATTTCCAGGCAGGGCAGGCAGCCAGGCAGATTGCGTAATCGGAATCCCACGCGATTTCCTAATAAATTTCAGCCGACATGCCCGAACCCAGTGTAAAGCAAAGAAAAACGACCTATGCAGACTTATATTTTGGCTGTTAAAGCGACCCTAGCAAGGATTTTATCCACTCCGGACCCATTTTTTTTGCTCATACGCTGGAATTCATCTTGCGATTATGTGACCTGATGAATTGATCTGGTTTTCAATAGCAATCTTTAACTCTAAAGGAATAGTGGTAAATATCTTGCCTATATTCACAATTTTCAAATCTCATCTATGTGAGAGAATATTTTTCCGCCTATTCACAATCTCATCTATGATACAATACTACTTTACCTGCTATTGTATCGGTAATATAGCTATATCAAAATCCAGTAAAAGATTGTAACACTGTAAAAGAAGTCGAGGTAGACACCATTGACCAAACAGCAAATTTTTGGTAATCAGTAGCAGTAAAGTAACAAATATGAAAGTATTAGTCGTTGGGTTTTCAAAAACCGGAACAAAAACCTTGGATCAAGCATTGAGAATACTTGGATACAATGTGTCGGATTACACTCAAAAGGGGTCAGAAATTTTCAACGAGTGGGTTAATTATATGGAAGGAAACGGGACGATCGAAGATTTGAAGAAAATGTATAAAGGATACGATGCTACAAGCGACATGCCAGCATTTTTTTACTGGAAAGATTTTCTGAAGGCATATCCGGATATTAAGGTTATACTTTGAGTTTGTTTATTTGGATCAGGGGTTCCCGACCTTCTTATGCCCCACACCCCCAGGTAACGTTCGATCAATGGTCGCACCCCATAAAAAAGAAACGTCACATTTGACGATGAAGAAGTCTAATTTATAACTTTTGAGCCACGTACATTACTACAGGTGAACATATCGAACTTAACTAATGCGCCTTCACCTTAGCACAAATGCAACTAAAAATCAAGCAATTAGACTACCACCTGTTCTAAAGCACACTGACAGCTAGCTGAGTGATGATGACTCGTTACTTGAGGACACAATTCACTCAGCCAAACTTGTTTTTGCTTAGCGCCTTTGATCCCATTTACAATCTTACAGTTGATACTGATGCTTCGTGATGAAGAAAGCTGGTTGAAGAGTTGGTACAGACAGTTGGACGAGGACAATTCCAGCGCTGTTTCGTTTCCTTTGGCGTATTTCTCACCGAGCGCTCGTAGATTTTATAAACTTGGACACGTCATTGGTTAGAAAAATAAGTGTTTTGAGTGTATAGTGTAAGTATAATAAACTAGAGGGCTAAGATGCTCCAATTGGGCCATGAATGGGAATGTCTGGAAATCAGTGCTCCTGGGTCTACAAAAGTGGGTTTTATATTTTTGAAGTCACAGATCCCGTCGAGAACGGACCCATTTGAGAATCCTGTAACAGCTATGGAACTTTCCTACAAACATGCATTTAAGTACATAATCAGAAAATTTGCATTTGGGTGGTATTATTTCAAATTTTTATTTGATCTTCAACAAACCTACTTGAATCCCAGGTTAAAAACCCCCGTTTCGAAGAATACGTCCCATAACAAACAAGTAAACTAGGATAATACATCCAGCAAAATGAGTTTTATA
The DNA here is from genome assembly GCA_013436055.1 of Halocynthia roretzi. Taxonomy (NCBI): domain Eukaryota; kingdom Metazoa; phylum Chordata; class Ascidiacea; order Stolidobranchia; family Pyuridae; genus Halocynthia; species Halocynthia roretzi. The sequence continues at coordinate 21,488 of QRAM01000793.1, read as the reverse complement.
TATTTAGATCGCGTATGCTGTAACGGCCCGCCGCCACAACACTTCAACAAATATTGTGAGGGAATTAGAGACGAGAAGTGGAAAGAGATATTTCGAAATCATAATAAGTCCGTTATTGAGGTGAAATTCATTAGTAACATTTTTATATTTAATTACAAGTCAATCATCTCGTGACTTAAACAGCTAAGCACATATGACATAGTGCTCTCATTCCTGGAGCCATTTAGAATTTGAATAAAGCTTATATATACTAATTTACAGCTGCCTTATATAAACAGTAATATATTATTAGCAACGGCAGCTACCTTTGGACTGCAGTATCAAAAATACGCAGTCAGAGAAAGTGAAACCATTACACAAATAACGCTATTGATAATCTAAAAATCAACAAAACTGTTTTTTGAACAGGGAGCTCCTCCAGATCAATTACTGATATTCAATTTGAAGGATGGATGGGAACCTCTGTGCAAATTCATTGGAAAAGATGTTCCCGAAGGAATGCCCTTCCCACACTCCAATAAAAATAACGATTATCTAGCGAATCAACTAAAACATAATCCCGAGTTTGCAAAAATGTACAGAGAGATGTATCTCACTATTGCTGTGATGGTAGCTGGGTTAGCTGTAGTATGCATGTTGTGTTATATGTNTTTGCTATAGAAAATCAAACGGTTGAATCAATTTGAACTAAATTTGAACTAAATGATGCGGAATAACGTAATTCGACTTTTATTTGCAGATAAAATGAACGAAATGTTTCGTGAATTGGATGAACATTTTGACATTGTAGCTGAGGATTGATTTTTCCGTATTTTTTTCCTGTGATTTTTGTACAACCTTCAAGAAAGCATATTAATACAATTTTGATTCCCTGGCGCGGATAAAACACAAGAAATATCGATTTGGTTTCAGATCAAGAATCGTGTGGTCGAAATAGATAGAAGTAGCCCAGGGATATCAATATTTTTACCGATCCGGGGCCTTTTTTTCGCTTTGAGCCCGATTTGACAAACAAATCGTTTTATTTTGAATAACGCATTACTGCTATTGAATCCAATATTCTGATACACGAAATTCTCCAACAAAAACGTAAAACTGCGTGGCCCCAGGAAGTGAGGGGCACGTAGCATTTGCTACTAAGTTAATTTGTCTACGGGTGGGAGAGTGTTATCAGTGATAGCGAGTGCTTCTAAGTTGTCGGAATGACATGAATATGTTTTTATCTGAAATCGAATTTGCATAACATCGATTTCTCTGGACTTCAAGAGTTAGCTGGCATTTTTTTCACTTCTCTTATGTATTCACCCAAGTATTTTTCCATGTCTATTTTCTATTTGGCGTTTAAAATAAAATCTGAATTCAATCACATTCACAATCTAATTATTGAACATCACAGTTAAATTGCGGACTGGGACTGTAGCGTTCAGTTCTAGATCGTATGAAAGAATCAAATTACATATGTCATTTCCTATATACGCGCAACTACGAATATAATATGTCGCATCGAACCCTTTTCACACCGACTATGTACCAATAAGCAGCAGTTATCTTAGTAGTAGAAAATATTAGACTGCAGTTGGGTTTCATCACCTTACTGGTTCCCCATAATAAAGTACAAAATTCAAGATGGAGTCCAATAAGATATACAAACATGGCGTCAAGAATGCGCAGGCGTATAAAGAAGCAAAGAACGATAACCACATATCATCTAGCGGGAATTATACAGTCACCGACAATTTATACCATTTGCCTGAAGATTTCACACAGACTGGGCCAGATTTATAAGGTGACAAATGTATAAGTATAGAAAATTTCAACCCAACTAAACTACGAACTTGTAACTAAAGATTCACGACTAACTATTCTCACCTCCCTCACTCAAAATCACTACCTTCAAGTTTGAAAAGACAATGCATCGAGTATATACACTTCTTTCTACCATCATTACATTAAAATCATGAATTCTACAGTAAAAACATTGTAAATTAATAGGAATAAGAATAGAAAATATGAGATATGAAGGACCTTTGCAAAGGTCCTTCTTCTACCAAGAAAAATTCATCAATTTATATTGTTTGTACCATGGAAGAACTCACTTCATAAATGGTCAAATGCATTCAAAATATGAACATAGAAAATCGATTGTCTCACTATACGAGGGCCACCGAGAGGAGGGGTGCACTGTACCGGAGGTTGCTAACTAATTCAATATTTTAGATGCAAGAAACGTTTGTTACAAAGCTTAAGCAAGAGACACTCAAGACGCAATCTGATTTTCGATTGAATAGTCCGCTGTGCTACAAAAATGTTATTATATGTGAAAAAATACATAATATTGTGTATGCAGTATACCTGCGATTATCTAAACTGCTATTCTATATGGCACTATTGATAAACCGTTATGGAAATCCTTAATTTAACAAGATTCAAAAACTATATTTAAAATAAAATGCGGAAATCCTGTTTGATAAACAACTGCCTAATTTTAAACTTCCAATGTTAGTTTTAATGCAACAGATGATTCTTTACTCAATAACGGCACCGGATTGATCATGACAAAACGGAGCACAATATAATTTCAATGTCATAATACAAGGGCTGAAAATTTGAACCTCGATTATCCAACTTTCCACGTATCCGAACATGTGCAGACTAGTTCGGATAATCGAGGGTATACTATATTTGCTGTTTAAGCCATTTCCCGTTCCGTCAAAAAAACTTTCAATTCTTTTTTTTTGGGGATCTCGTATGATGGCAACCTTACCAGGGACCTGAGAACTTCCTGTAGAAATTTCCCCTGAAAATTTTCACATATATAGTGATAGCTAATTTTTCTGACAACTAGCTGATAACATTACATGTATGTATATGACATTATTGTTTCGGGATCGATTGTTAACATTATCCATGATCATAAGAAGCAGTGCCACTGTATAATATGTTGCACAATAGAAAAGGGGCCCGAAAGAATCTTAGTACCCCCCTGATAACAATCCTCTCGGAGGCCCTGCACTACATACATAGCATCTTAAACAAAAAAAAGTTGCAGTTCAAACGAAAAAAAAAATGCCCAAAATTTACGAAAATAATCAGAATGTTTGAAATTTACAAGAATTGAGAGAACGTTCCTTATTGTTAGGAGCAACTGTGATTTCATATTACAAAATAAATGGGTTAGAAACATTTGAAAGCAAGAGAATCAAACGGCCCATGCCGCAATTTATAATTGCGACGAGCGACTGGATTTGAGAGTAATTAAAATTGACACTAGTATGAATTTTACTAACAACCTAGAACTCGAGAACTCTCAAGCTATCCGGGAATTTCATGCATGTATTTTAATGGGGATTTTGCAGGGACAAATTAAGTCAGTTTGTGTCAACCGGAATTTTAAGGTGAGCCTTTATTGTATTATACATCCCAGTAAACTTTTGCATTTTCCAGATTCCCCGTATTATATTGAAAATCGAGGTTCACCATTACTGTTGCAGTGTTGCACCAATGCATTTAACATATCGCCATGCCACAAAGTAAAATTAATATTGAATGAATTATATTGGATTGTTAAGACACACACCATCAGTTTTGAAACTCAACTCACATAGATGTTAGAGAATGTTTTTATGGCATAACTCTAATGGCACCTTCAGGCATTCGCCTGGCAGATGATCGAGTGCTAGGGATTGAATGTGCATCAATGAACGGTTCGTGAGGCGTCTGTGTTTTGCATGCAAAAATAAAAATAACGAAAACTTAGAAAAAAATCAAACTGAATCCTGTTCACCAATCGAGTTAATGCTAGAATAAAAAAAATAGGAAATCGGTGGGATATAGTGTTGTCTGTGGTGACGAAAAATTTAGGACAACACGAATCTTGTTAAAATCACCGAGTACCTGCAATTAGTGATTAGGCTATAATAAAAAAGTACATCAAATTTGGTTGGATATGGATTTGTTTGTAGTGACAGAAAATCATTGTTAACAAAAGCATGGCATGCATAGGTGATAATAGAAACCACATATTCAGAGTTGCCAATCTGCAAAGACGAACGCTTGAAGGTGCTTGAACTTGTGATAGATTCATTATGTGATTCATGAAATATCGGAACCTATTTCACTCTTGAAACTACTTTCAATCTTGTTATAGATTTTTTTGTCTGGTTTTTAATAGTTTATATGGTAATAATAGTTTTTGCATGAGTAGGCTTCCTTTTTTATCATTCGCACTGTGGTGTAACATGCACTTTTAATCAGACCCACTTTTGTCACAAGAGCGATACCTTGGCCTCCCTGTTTCTGATGATAATGTGAATGATATACATGCAGAGTTACCAACGACAGGCCAAATGCATTCAATTGTCAAATTTTGTGTACTGGTTTGCGTGTGATTGTTTAGATTGCAATTACAAAAATTGTCATTGTGAGTTGCCTGAAGCTTGGTATGGAATGTTGGCCTGCAGTGAAATCATGATAAGCGTTGCTCTAGCCATATTGTGAATGTGCAGAAACAAACCAATGTAACAAAGAGTGAAAGGAAACACCTAGTCAAACCAAATGCAAAGCAACTACAGTGATAAGCGATAATTCTTTCCCTAAATCTCTAGGGGACCATTGGTAACCACAATTACTACTTCAGAAAAACCTTTTGAACCTGCTTTACCCAAAAATTCATGTTCTCCTGTTCGAGCAAAACGAGCACTCCAAACTGTGTTGTTAAACTCAAACTTTGTCAGAATTCTTTCAACACTGACATTCCATTGTGAAAAATAAACCACAAGGCCATAAATGTCAGTTTTAATGTAATGAAAGTTGGTTTCACCCAATATGTGTGTCTTACATGATTTTATCTGTGGACCAAGTTTCTCTTCACTGAGTTACTATAACAACATCCCCCTCTATGTAGACTATGTATCTTAATACTATGATCTCGGAATGTCGTTATGTTTAATAATTTTAGAGTTTAAAATATTTTTGTAACAAATTATAGTTCAAGTTAATTTGCAACAAGTATTGGCAAAAGTAATATTCTATAAAAAATTCCTTAGTTTAGTTCATAATTAGTAATGGAATAGTTCAGTTTGTAGCAACTTTTTTCTATTTGCTTCAGTACAAGTAAAAATGCAGTGTTAAGAAGGGGCAAAAGATAGGTTTTAAACAGGCCACACGAATACAACAAGTCAGAACATTTACAATGACTTCAGTTCATTCAGTCTAGGACTAGGACTTTAGACAGTATTAGAGGCCAATATAAAATGATATGTTATGCTGTTATAAAATGAGACAGAAGTTATTTGCTGATGATATATGAATTGAGAGAAATAAAAATGAATATGTTAGCGATGCTAAAGTAAAATTGTTAATAACTAGCAGAAAATATTTGGCTTCGTTAGTGTTAACTGTAGAGAGTTTTCCATGCTCACTTAGTGACATTATACTATTTTTGTGACATCACTCTGCACACCGAATGGATTAGACATTAGTGGTCTGTGTAAATGCAGTGATAATGAAGTATCTGACACTGAAAATATATTATCCACAGGACTGTGTACAACATATTTTAGATGAACATAATTAATTTAACCCATTATCATGATCAAGGGTGAAAATGCATAATCCTAAGGGGGTTGAGATAGTAGGTTAACAGACACCATTAAAATTCATTTTTCATTTCAAATGATTCATCATTAAGTTATCTAATTCATAAGGGAAAATTCAAGATCACAATAATCACAAATTATTGAATCAGAGATTTTTAAACAGAAGTGGCCCAAAATGTAAGATGGCAACACAAATAGTGGCGAAGTCTACAGTATTTTTAAAAGAGGGTATAATGGTGATATCCAAGTTTTTAGCCTAACAACGATTCTCTACTTAATTAACAGCTTAATAAACTCTATGTTTCAATTTGGCTACTCATATTCGTGTGAAACTGTGGATATTGCGGAACTATTGAAATCAAGCTATTCAGCGGGTGACAACGGTGGTACGGGAGAGTTGTGTTACCGCCACCCAACACAAAGCCAAGCTAGCTACTAGCACTCACTGAGGGCTTTTGTACGACATTGTTCAGTGCTATAAGTTCGTATAATTATCGTACACCTCATGTATTTTTATTAAACGATTTTTTCGCATCGTCGTTATAACCGGACAATGTTGATCGACGACTTACTGTACCGAGCTGAATGAATTAATGTCTGTACAACGAATCTAATCCTGGTGGTGTTAGTCGCCCAATATTCAAAATTATTAGCATCAGAAATCTATAACCATACAGAAACCATGTATACATTGATTTCTTATTATTGTGGTGTCATCTACCCAATTCTTATATTACTTTTTTAGCAATAGATCTCTAGATTTCAAGTATTTAGATTTTCAGGTCTAGATCTTTATATCAATAGATGTCTGCAAATTTACAGAAACAATTACACGTGAGGCAAATGCCCTTTTTACTAACAGTTATATCCCATACGTGGAAGCCAGCCTAAAATTTTTGCAAAATGATAAATCACATCAATCCTGATAAAGGTCACGACCCCAAAAACACTATGGTAATCCGTCGCAATTTGGCCACAAATCAAAAACAGATAATTGATAAATATGTGTTGTACCAATCGAAAAAAAAATAACTAGCATATATATTTTTCCCAGATAAAACTGACTAATAGTTTCATTCTGATGAATATTGTTTTTGTTTTATTCGTTGAGCGAAACAACTTTCAACTATAAGACTCTCTTCTTCTCGTCATTTCATCTTTAAATCATCATAGAGGCTTCTTGCTATTGTACATAAAAATAGCCTTTATAATAAAGCATGTAATCTGGAAATCTCAGAGAATGGTGAGACGTTGCAATAAGGAAACTAATGTGGAATTGATTATCTTCACAGAAAAGTGAATAATTGTTCTGAATTGTGGGGATAATTATCATTGGTAAAAGAAGTTTATCTTGATGTTAAATGAAGTATTGGATTTTATTATATTCAAGAAGATTTACACTTGTGTGGTTGATTTCATACCTTACCTACGAGTACCCACTATTCCAATCTACCCTACCGAAACAGAGTTTCAGATATACGAAGCATCCTTCCTCGTATTCGGGAATGTATATATGAAGGTGCCCCGCAAAAGACTATAGTATCTATACAAGACCATCACCCATCACCCAAACCATATTATTGCTAGCAGAACAGTGCCATCCTATTTTCTCACTGGTGTGGATTTTCTTTTTCAAACGAGTTCTGTTACCGAAAACTCGCTTGTTAAGTTTGAAATTTGTTAATTGAAGCGCATGAAGACTATGTTATACAATATACCTCACACATTTCATTCTTGGTAGTACACAGTATCAAAACACTTCTCGAGGCTTAGGTTGAGGCCCATGAGCCACACTTTCCTAATGGATGCTTACGAACTTTATGAGATTAAGGAGCAAAATACTCGGAACTTCGTAAACTCATTTGATATCCTCGTAAAAAGCGGAATGGGTGTACTGTGCAAACAAGCTTCTGGTCATTAATATATGAGGACAACTGCTTGTCTATCATATCTGGGCTATATGTGCACATCATACACTATGATAGTCATCATTGGAAAGTGCACTAGAAACTTTGATATCGCCCAGGAATGACAATTACCTTTGTTCCGTTGCTCCATTCGCTCGGTTCCTTGGTCACTAGAGGTCCTGCTCCGTCAAGAACGATATCGTTGCCGCCTTCGTCTCCAGATACCCTACAGATACGAGAAAAATGGAGTGACATTACAGATTTATGAATGATAATCTTTTGCTAGAGCACGGAGATGGAAACGCTACAGATTATGAAAGCTTCTGTGGATATAATTTTGTAATTGATTAACTCCAGGTTTTCGGAAAATATGACCATGGAAGTATGGTAGTTTGACCTTTCACATTTGTTCTTATTTCGAAGAACAAGCTTATTTTTGATTTCGTGCTTAGTCTGTTCTATTAGACGCAAAAGAGTATCTAATCACATATGTTGGTTATGACTATCAGTATGCCGTTTCCCTTTCACAGAAATTATGAAATGCACGAGATGATTTCCAAAGATGGAAAATATGATTTGAAGTGATTTGAACAAAACGACTTCCAATGATTAAGGTTTATTTTTTCATAATAAGATGTTTTTCCGAAAGTACTTATTTCTCAGTGCAGACAGAAAGTAGTTCTGTATAGGAGAGTATAAGGCCTAACACACAACACATTTACAAAGTGAACACTGCCCCACCCAACAATCTTCTATTTACTCTCAAACAAAGCGAAAATTATGAGGAATACTAAACACTGAATATCATGGATGATCGCACATAAAAACATTGAGGATTGGTTTACAGACAACAGGGTTTGAAATTAACTCGATTTTAAGGTTAGAGTTTGAATAAATTTACTAATTTTTGTGATTCATTATTGATATTTAATAGGTTCAAGTTGTAAATGCTCTGTAATTATGACAGAATTTCTGCGAATATCAAGTAATGTTGAATGATTCGAAATCAACGATTGAAATCTGATACTCGCGGTAGTTATTTCAGTTCCTGTAGTGGCCATTCGACCATGCATTCAGTGAAAACATTAACTAACAGAACAAATCACTATGTACTGACAAGTTTCTCTGCAAATATTATTGATGATATTATCTTGAGCGAAGTTTGCACAAATTATAATAGGTAACGAGCAGAGAGAACACAAACACTTCTCCATGTTGGAGAATCAATCACTGACATTCTAAGGTCTTTATTTCATAGGGTTAGAATAACATATTGCCTCTTTTTAATGCATTATCATTACATGAAACATTTCAGAGGGTAAAGCTCGTTCAGGTTTAGTAATTAGAATTATACTGAACACCCAGCGCTGTCCTGGTAAGTCTTTACGAATACGTACGAATACATAAGTATCCAGTCTAAATTAAAAGCTTAGTAATTTTTACCCGACATTGCTTCAATTATTCTGATCACTAGGGAGTGTTAAAGCAGCCCTGGGGCCCTGACAGAGATGAACCTTTTTGAAATAATAACGACCTGTACCGGTATCCCGATAGTCACCACAGCAAATTAAGCAAAAATCGGTTCGAAATTTGGTTTTGTATAGCGTAAAACTGACAAACACACATTCAGATATCCATGTTCTACACTAAGGGGCGTACAGCGCAATCCTAAGTAAGATTTCATCCCCTCCTGTCTCCCGGGGAGCCCGAACCCAGAGTTGTCTTTGTTCATGCATTAGACTAGGATGTATATAGACCCTAGTGCCAAATGTGGTAAAGATTTGTTGAGAAATGATGTCATTATTTCGAGAAAATCAAACTATACCAAACAGATGGAGATAAAGTTCTTGTGCTTACTGTTGCAGGAATGTTTTGCCTCCAGTCATTTATAACGATTACATAATGACAGGTTACAATGAGCATAATCTAATTTAATTATTTTGGCTTTCAGACCAGCAAATACAATGTGTTTAGAACCGGTCAAATTCCATTAGAGCGAAGTTAAGAAATTCTGATGAATGAAGCAAAAAATGTCTGTTGTAACGAGGGTCGACTGTACTTCTACAATATGATCGCATCTGGCGTTATTAATATTTCATACATATCCTATTCCACCAAAATATTTAATCTTCATTTCCGGAAATTTAGATTTTTAGCTAAAGATAAGATTACCTACTGAACAAGCTCAATGCAAGAAGATATTGATCAGTATTGATACTGTAATGAGAAAATATACAAATGAACATGGACCCTCAATTACTGAAAATCTGAATTTACATCTTTGTTGAAGTAAGGTCTCTAAATAACAGTTTATTGATAACGAGGTGATTTGAATGGCAGCTCCGATATTTGAGTGTTTACTGTGTCGCTGTAGAGTGTCTATCGTATTGAATGATGTCATTACATTTAGGAGTTTGCAGCATGCCAGGCAGTATGCACAGATATACCATAATTATAGTAAGATAAGATAAATCTACGAATAGACTCCTGATGTAGATACGCAGACCAGGAAAATTACTTTGACAAACCGAGGTTCGGGCTATCCTTCCGTTTACTTTAATAAGGATTTTACCACAGTCAATCGAATCAGTTCAAGCTAATCGGAATCCCGAGCTATCCAATGTTGCGTTACAAGCCTTCACTGTATAATATAGAGAACTTAACAGGAATGAATTCTGCTTAACATCACAAATCATTCAACAAATGTCAACACCAGGGTACTTAAAACGTTATAACACATTTGAAATGACATGTTATAAGCACACAAGTATGGAACTTGTTTGCAGAGGGACATGACTCGTATATGGTCATATGACAGTGCTTATTTCATTGAAAGAAATTGATGTTATTAGATCACAAGCGCACCATATGAACCCTTATTATTATAGACAGTCATGAGTTACCGGAATTACCCTTAAACAAGCTCGCCTGGGAAAACGCCTATGGGTATTTTTTCGTGTGGACTTTCCGCCCCTGGGGCGTTTATTTATTTCAATTTTCAATAACCAAACATCAGGTATATTAAAAAACAAGCTGCGGTGACTTTACCTTGAGAATTTCTCAAATAAAATCACAAATGCACAATAAAAACAGGGATATTCATCCTTCGGATAATTTTTCATGAAATTAAACAGATGTTTACATTGTAGGCTACTATCTGGTTTAAGTCAATTCACATTTATAAGCCCATAAGTGTTTATTTATAAATAATGCTGACTGAATGGCATCATATCATGATTCTTCCATATGGGTTACAACCACAATACATGAATGCTCATAATACATAGTCATGAGTAGTAGAATAGTTTACTATTCCATAATAATTCCAGTATTCATTATTTGAATCCAAAATTCGAATCCTATTCTAAAACTATAATCGTTATTCCCACAGCTGTGTTTTATAACTTATTCAAATACAGATGTAACAGTTTCCGAAGAAAAATCCTGAGCAAGTAATTCGAAATAGAGGGCATGGTGAATGGTGAACAAACGCAAATATCTACAAATAAACGCCCTCTCAAGATTCTGCTATATAATTGTAGTTTGATCTATGTAGTATTTCGTCTAAAATCGTCTTGAAGAGCACGAATATCCACAGGTTTTAAAGTGTATTTGTAATTTTAGTTCAGAAATTTCTATGGACGTTAAGTGAGAAGTGCAAAATTGCAAAATCTGTTCTACATAATTTCCAAAAAAAAAGAAAAAAACTTACTCATCATCATCATGGTCTTTGCCTTCGAACCAACCTGTACAAAAAATAATTTAAAATTTTCTAAATCATCCGAAGAAGCCTGGGCAAATAGTTGTTTCGCTTACCGTCACAATATCCACGTTTCCACGTCCACCATACGAGAACGCCGACGAGCAAAACTGCGAAAATAACAGCGAACACAATTCCAACGATCGCTCCCACATTAACTTGCTCTGTGATGAAAACAATACATTATAACAAGATTACATCACAATAGCGTCATGGATTTGGATATTGGTTGTGTGATGATTCCCTGTGAAATTCAGCTATTCCTAAAGGGTAAGGTAAGATTGTATTTTGATAAGTTAACAGTTAACATTGGCAAACATATTGATCAAGTAAATGTTTGTTTTATGAGTGGACCGTCTAGTCATGATTTCATTTATAAATATCACAAGTTGTTCGAAGTTCCGGTATATGATAACTGAAAGGTTCATTGTTACTCAAAAAAAAATAGCTTATTAAAAATAATAAGTAAGCAAGACCAGTGGCTAAACGCAAGGAGCCTACCCTGCGATTTTCGCTCACGTCCATTCATAATATTCTAGGTTATCTGCAAAACAAAAACGATCAAAACGTTCTCCTTGCACGTGGACCTACAATATAGAGCTATAAACTGCAGTCATGCCAATTTTTAGGCACATCAAACCTGTACACCCAGCAAAAGTAAACACGGTGATAATTCAGCTATTTATCATCAGACTATCCTGCAATGAAAATTTTACCCATCAAAAACCTCCCAGTGACCCTGTAACGATGCGCTTAGATTAACAGATTTTCTATGTACAAGCCAGTTCCATTCCGTCAACTGAGGAAAAGTCGTATAACACTTACTTGTGGTTATCACTGCAGGTGAACATTGTGCTGTTCCTACTTTATTCGTTGCCATACAGAAATATGTTCCAGCATCAGATTCTGATACGCTCTGCAATAGAAAACAATTGTGTTGATTATACATGACAAACTTCGCTCTAATTCTTCCAAAAACTAAGAGGAACAATTCATGCTTTCAGAAAAAAGATTTTGAATTCAAAGCTACTGCATGACATTCAAAATTTCATGAAGTGAAATAGTCATATTATTTTTGGGAAAGGTTACCCACTGTTTTGGGAGGTGACAGAAGTGCGAGGTGGCAGAAACAATGGTATTTTGTGAATGTACGCTGTACCATTTTGTTATGCTGGCATGAATTATTATCACACTTCCAGCTTGCCCAATGAAACGAAAAAAATGGGCAAATTTTGAAACAAACTATGTGGCCTTTATAATACAGTAAACTCTCGGTCCGGCACTCAAATAACTCGAATTCTCAAGCAATGGGCACCCAGAAAAAATGAATATCTCTAAAAAAAGAAAATAGCTTGCTTGTTTGTTTGATTGGCAACTATAATTGTGTTATTTTTTGTCTTGTTTTGCATGGAAGGATTCGAATTACTGTATTGTGACACCACACATGGTGAATGGTTGGTTGGTAGTCACTCACTTACTGCATTTACAGTACCTGTATTTTACTAGATAATAAAACTTGTTCTTTACTTAAATTACAGCTTTATTTCTTACTTTTTCTCTCATTTCTATCATATTCAGAATACTAATGACAATACTTATGTATATATAGTGTTTTAATGAGTTTTGTAAGGTGCTATACTGATTTGAAGATTGATGATCAGATATCCAGAAAATGATAGTACTGAAGCCAACTTTCCACTACGAATAGCAAGAGTCCAAATAGAATTTATCGAATAAATCGACTCACTGAAAACGTGAGAGTTCCTGATGTCGGGCTATAAGCGAAACTTGAGTTTGAAAAAACAGTGTTAGCTGCCGATGAAGCCGGTAGTGGGCTGCCGTCCTTGTACCAGGTATATTCAGGAGCAGGAACACCTAGGAGTAAAGTGAAGGTTGCCAATCAATGAATTTCACATTGTTCCACATTCCCTATTGCTTTTTCGACTGGATGTTTACACCAAGTCTCTTAAAGACTTACCCAAGCAGCACCAGGTTTCAATGCTAGTCTATATAGTTATTCCTAAATGTTACCTTCGCTGGAGAAACATTTAAATTCAGCTCCCTGCCCAACTGTGATTGCCAGGTCGCTCGGGAAGCCACACACCGGAATGCTCGGAGGAACTGGAAAATATTTTTTTATAGAATTTTATTACTTTTTTCGATAAGCTAAAGAAATTCCTGAAGGGTAAGGTCAGGCCTAATCATAGCATGGAGATAGGTGATGTAAGGTATAAGTCTACTCACTGGTGATGGTGAGGTGGTAGGTGGCTGAGCCAGCAGAAGGATTATCACCAATCTTTACAATACGACATTTGTAGTATCCTGGAACATGAAAAATGGATTATTCAGCGCTCTCCGGAGGCTCATTATATCTGATGTGATCTTTCTCATGCAAATTCTAATATAATAATTCTTTCTTTGTCTGCCCTATTTCATGCTTAGAAAAATGTGGGTATTCCTAAACTGCCAAACTAAAGATTTACTGAAAGGTGTCCACCACCTCCTCGAAGCAGGTCGTTTCAAAGTACTAGAGGCCAACCGCTGCACTGGAATGCTCTGAACATATATTAATTTCAAGCATGCCTCTTTCCCACAAGCCCACGCACCTGTATCGCTTTTGATAGATCCACTGATGAAGAGAGAATATGGGGCAACGAACGATATCCTGGGGTCTGCATCTTTGGTAAGAGCTTTATTGTAATAAATATGATCTCCTTCAGAGTCAGGATCTGTTGCGTAAGTCCATTCCACCCTGCAATAAATTGGTATTGAACAAGCGAAAGAACTTTTGATCTTCATTTACACAATTCCTCAGTCTCAAGCGAATTTCAGAAACAAAAATGACTTGAAAAATCAAATGTAAATCGAATAGCATTAGTTACATATTTACCATGTCTATACAACGTCTACAGACTAAAAGCGTGATTCAACAATAGGTGCCTTTGACTAACTTGACTGGAAGTCGAGGTGTGTATTATACATGGGTTGGTGATATATTAGAAAAAAGACAGTATTCATAATCGAATGTTTAGGGACCCAACATACAAAAAAATTGTCGTCAATACTGCTTACGGAGGAAGTTACTACTCACATCGGAGTATTTCCATCGGTAGATGGAGTTGTGAATCGAGCAGTGCAAGTGAGATCCGCGTCATCTCCTAACGGAATATCAAGAGCTTGTGAACCTTCTCCTCCCTTAATAGTTACTGTAGTACTGCTTGCATCTACAAGAACAAGTGACATTCAGTGCTGGTCAGGGGTCAGCAATTAATTCTCAGTGATTGGATTCTCTCATTGATCGCCATTGGTCGATAAACATTCAAAAGAAAATATCATAAGGAAAGGCATAACTCAAAGCCTGTAGGTGACATATGTTGTTGAGAAATATCTTGTTGAATGTTGGACTTCGGATGTCCCAATGAATGAGGATTCAGATAAACAGTGATCAGATAATCGAGGTTATATTGATTATATAAATAAATGACTTACAATTGAAGAGGAGTGCTGTAAAAACGATTGCTAAAACTTCCATTGTTTCCGTGCGAGAGTGTAATCCTTTTTTGGTATAAATGAGATTTGTATTCCAATGAAAAATAAATTGATAGTCCAATGTTTGAGCAATACAATGTAACCAAGATCTGTAGTTCTAGAAGCTGCTTCAAAAAGATAGAAATGGCATTATTAAAAACAAATTTGCGCTGTTTTTCTAATTTGAGGTCTCTTATGCATGGCCGTGACATCCTTAATCTAACTTTATTAGCTAGTAACTCAATAGTACTTTATTTGCTATTTGCTATGATAATAATAGCCCAATCCCTGAGTCCCAGCATGTCTATTAGCCTAGCTGAATTGACTGAGCTTAGTCCTATAACTTCCTGTGAATATATTGATCATGTTCTTTTTAAGTTCTATTATGTAGTAGAATCTAGAAGACTTGGTGTTTCAAAAAATATTAATGGTTGTGAATTACTAGTCACAAATAATGCTTAAGCCTGTTGAAAGTTCGTTTACCCATACATATACGATTTTCGTTACTTAGTTGATAAAAAGTTCAAGTTATTCAAACTCAAGTTATTCAAATTCTGACAATAAGTATTTCTATATTACTTTGCTTCAGCTTCCTTTCTTCCATTACTAACACACAAGAATACCGTACTTGAATAATTTACCGTAACAGTTCGCAACCGCGTAACAATCCGACAAACAGCTATCCTAATCTGATCTACTAACCGCTATGAGACTAACTTCTAAAATCGTTTTAGAATTCCTGTTATTACGAGTGTATTACACAGACATGGATCAATCACTCACACTTTCCAATAGCATTTAAAATAATTCGCTTGTCCATACATAGCACGATAAGTTCTACACTAACTCGGCGGCCATTTGTAGAAATCGACATGATGATAATTTTTAAATCTGACTATCAAGTTAATGCGTGGTATAAACCAAATCACCGCTAAAATTCTTAACTAATTCAATGCTGAACTGGAAATCAAACACTCTATGTTTATTCTATATCTAAAATCAGAAGATTTGAAGGTAAAAATCCATTAAATCGATTGAAATTCAAGCAAGCAACGGCGACTGGTCTGTGAATTGGCGAGAACTTCCTCATACCCGTCGATTCAAATTTTCGAGAGAAAACCAGTTACGTCACAGTCATCTCCCTCCTTTTGTTTGGGGGGTAAGGAGAAAATAACGAGCGTATACGTTCTGACCATATTAGGCGAGTTACGAAATCCATTTTTATTCTTACGGTCTCTAAACTAACATAGCGTCGATTTTAGATATTTATCAAATGATACAATAGGGAAAATTTAAGAAAACGGTGTTATTAAGTCAAAGTTATGAGAATGTTACTGACAATCAGGTAGGCCTAAAGAATCCATCAGTAACTTACCTTCGTTCAGTTATAGATCATGGGAATGAATCTAAGTACATATCGTGTTATTTCCTTTATATTTCAGTGGGAGAAAGTATTTAACTGCAGCCGACTTTCCATAATAAACAGGCACCTCCCACTTAACGGAAAAGGGTCACACTTACTCGCCAACTACGACTGTTCCTCGCGCTTACGACTGTTGGATACTGGTTCTATTAGACCTTGCAAAGAACTAATCCTTTTATCATATAACAGAGAACGAGTATGATCTACCAATGTTAATTCGCGCGACTTACTCCTACGCAAAAATTTGCGACTCTTTTCAGCCCAGACTGATTGCTATTCTTCCTTCAGATTTGTATGAGGTACTTCCTAATTATCTTTTTCATAGATACATGATAACAGACGGAACACAGAATATTATACAATCACAAGCAGAAGATTGGATGAATGCTATATGCTGAGGAATGAATGAATGTTATTCCCTGTAGGTCTGTTAGCTGACACATCGCAAACACGTTACTAATAGAGTAATTATTAGCGACGTAAGTAAATTGCCAGTTCAATTTTGAAATATTATAAATTCCCAGAAGAGTTCTTGCATACAGTACCATGCATACAAGTAATCAGGCCTCATTCGCATATGTGTTTCCTATTAACTTCACTCAAAGCACGTCACTCTAAATGCAAGAGTTTGAGCTGATACAAATTCAGTATAGATACAGTCATATCAACGGAAGGCCATGACCTCTTAAACTGACAATCAGCGGGAGATATCTGGGGTACATACTCGGTACAGTACTCGGGCCCGGGGCTCAAAGCTTGAAGGGGGTTAAATGCAGAAATTCAATTCCTTATTCATAAACTTCCAATACGAATGTTGGCAAAAACTGCGGATACAGTAGCAGCTATGATGAATTTATTGTTATTATGTTGTTGTTTAACTTCTGGCCCTGCCTCAAACGTCTGGAAATGCATATAACGAGGGTCAGGAAATAAGCCATACCAGTGGGCTATGGAATATTCAGTGAATTATTGAAATTCATTGAGCCCCGACATTCACTTGCAGCATGAAGTATGCTGAAGACAACTGAGGTGTTGTGAACTACTAAGAACAATATAATGAAATAATATCGGAAATTCTATTTAAATCGAACTCATAAACACACAGAGCAAACTCCTTATTCTTAAATCCTCAATACTTTGTTCACTATTCTTTCAACCATTTTTGGGAAACATTTGATATACTGTTGTACAGCACTACGTTACAAGTTACTATAGCGGATGACGCGAAAGAGTAGTCGACCCATTAATAATTAGGGTATTGATTACTATTGTATCCTGTCGTGATTGGTGGTAATACTCTACAATGCGCTTGAAGTAACTTATTACAGGACAAACGCTAAGCTAGTCAGTCGTCTTTCGCACAATAAAAGATCTATAGCGTATTGAATCTTTTGTATGTAGCGCTAACTCTTATTCAACATTGGCGAATCACTCACGAACAATACATCTGTGAGTGGGATATGTTTACCTAGTGACTACAGCCCGTCAGGTATTATTTGATTAGTCACAAATAAACTGAGATTTTTATTAAGCTCGTCCTTGATAAGCAGATGAGGACAAAGAACCGACTTGTTCAAATATGACAGTGTTTGTTGTGTTTTATGATCTTCTGCTTTCGTTTTGGAAAATGAAACAGCCCGCAGTAAAGTATGACAGGGAAGGTGACGACATTCACCTCTCCTGAAACAGGTGTACTGTACAAGCAACAGTACGTACAATAGCTACCTCTCCATAGCGCCAACGTGCGGTTCCAGATCACCGGACAGCTTCTTATGATTGGTTAATTAATAACGAGAGCGGAAATGCGACAAGCAGCACAAGCTTCAACGATCATATATTCAAGCAGTTCAACAAATATCAAATAACGCGTCACATGACCAGCGAATGACTGGTAGCAAATTCGTATGTGATATAGAGTGTTTAACGAAAGATAGCAAACGATATATTGCGATCAAAGATTCTTTTCAGCAGTAGTACACTATGAGAAGTATGCATATAGTAATAGACAGATAATGGTTGTGTAGGTTTCAGTACGAATTTCAACAATTAAATTGTATATCAATCAGGGACACCACGATGGATTTCAATTAACCAGTAGTTCAAGCAAAGCGTTCAATAAGTGCTGAATGTTAGATTAGCCGGCAGAATTAACCTTATGCTAATCACAATAAAAGAAAAATGTGATAATTGTAAAGAAAGGAATATGCCATGATTACACTTAGAAATAATACATGTGAGTAAAAATGCAAATCTTTAGAGCATTACTTGTATAATTAAAATTATGATGTATATATATCTATTCCGTATGAAACAATACGTTTCCGCCTATTCGCAATCTCGTCCATGATATGGAACTACGTAATATAATACTACTCTGCCTGCTATTGTACCAGTAAAAGATTGTAACACTGTAAAATAATAGAGGTAGTCAACATTGACACAGATATACAGTCGCCAGCAGTAAATATTTGGTAATCAGTAGCAGTAAAGTAACAAGTATGAAAGTTTTAGTCGTTGGGTTTTCAAAAACCGGAACAAAAACTTTGGATCAAGCATTGGAAGTACTTGGTTACAATGTGTCGGATTACGCGCGGCATTCCTTCCAAATATTCAGTGACTGGGTTAACTATATGGAAGGTAAAGGGACGATCGAAGATTTGAAAAATATGTACAAAGGATACGATGCTACAAGCGACATGCCGCCATTCTTTTACTGG
>QRAM01000792.1:0-23814 GCA_013436055.1 Halocynthia roretzi | reverse complement strand
TTTTCAATACATGATCGGTATTCGCTGTGAGTGTACCAACCACCGCCAACCGCTATATAGTGTTGAGTAATCACTATTGTGCTGGAAATATGTTACGTCATCGCGGTATATATATATGTGAGTGCGCTGTGGTGGTAAAATATACGTTTGGTATGAATATGCGTTGCTTCCAACGGAAAAATGGAAGCGTATTCAATGTACGGTAGTTGCATATTAATGAACCTAAAGTAATTAGAGTCACTATATTACAATACCCATTGTTATAAAAAAGTTTCTGCGATCGACCCAACGGATTTTTAAATCGTCATCAATTCGTTCCTGGGAGTAAATTTTCAAACCAAACAGGACAAAAATCAAAGCATTTTGTCTCTGAAGCCACGATCATTATTTATTAACACATATTATTACTGAAGTATCACAGAAAACTTTGATAATATCACAAAAACAGTAAATATTTTCAGAGTCTTTGTAAGACACAACCGCACGGACGCCAGGTGATGGGAATATAGATTACGGAACACCGAAATTTCGGGTAAAACCATAAAATGTTTTCCCCACAGTACGAACCAGAAAATGACGAAAGCATAATGTCTGCATAGCACTTCGGGCTTAACGCCTCGCTAGTGAATGCGTTTGGAAGGGAATTGTACAACCGAGTAAACTGATAATACTGCAGTGCTACCAATATGGCGTCCGAATGGCGCAGCTTCAAACGAACCTTTACTCAGTAACGCGACAAACTACGTATCATCAAGCGGCTGTGAGTCGATCGCACACACTCGCGTCTCCCCGCGAGAGAACCAGAAAAAGGCAAAAGACCGTGTTCCCGTTTAATGAAGTATCGCTTCCGCGCGCATTGTAAACGGCTGTACCGGATCTCAACGCGCACGTAGGGACCACGCACTTTATCACGCGTTTACAGAATATCTAACGCTGGTCGGCCAATGAACGCGATGAGAAATAGCGTGACGCGGTGAGTATTCAAGCGTGACTTCTCATTATGACAGTATCAATACGTGCTATTTTCGATTGTACTCGTGTGCGCGAGATATGAACGGTTCCACTGTAGCAGCAGTTAAGGTATTTCTGCTGTAGCGTAGTCTGGTAGAAATAATAGCTTTAGACGAGGTAACTTGATATTCATACAGCGTAGGTATCGCGATGATAAGTATTTCGTTGGTTCAATAGCAGTGCATAGCATGTAGTAATTGCTATAAGGTTTGTAGTATCATTTGTACCAGGTAATCATACACAACAAGAATGGTCAAAGCGCCGATCCTAGACGCTTGACAAATATTGTAATGTATTTTAAGTACAGTGGTGCCTCGCACTTCGTACTTAATCCGTTCGAACTCTTAAATGTACGAGGTACGAATCGTTTCTTCACATGAGAAATATAGGAAAGTGAATTAATCCGTTCCCAGACTTTAATCGGAATCCATTTCGATAAATTTAAACAGCAAATACATATAATTCAAGGTGGAAATAACACAATGAATACAGTCAGAGCTCGTTGCTTCGACGTCCGTTAGCTTGAACTGATTTAATGGTTCTAGTAAAATACCCATTATAAAACAGTATATTTCTCTTTAATCTGTAAATGAAGCCGTTTGCAGACATGTGTTTGTTTGTAAAGTCGATCATGTTCATTTGACCGCGCATTGGTATAAGGCTAATGACGCTGAAGTCTGGAGTCCCCGCTTACACTATTGAACAATTATACTCCCAATACTAGGGTATCGTCGGTGGGGAGAGGGCGGCACTTAAGCTGTGTAGCATATACTATGACTAGCTGTGAACGTGGGGTGAAGGGAAATTCTATTTAGGCATGAAAGTGACGTTTTATATCTTATGAGACTAATATTATTGCATAGCTGGAATATCACAGTAGCAGAAGCAACAGTGTTTGTGTCGGGTAATTTCGTGCATCAAAACATCATATACAATTACAATAGTGCTGGTCGTACATCAATCCAGTTTAATAGGCTGTTACTTAGTTAACGAAAACGAATAAACGTTATCATGGGCGAAACAGAGACTGCCCCGAGCGGCACAAACTTTACCTACGCCACTGACTTCCAGAAGTACTATTAGAGAATTTTATGCGCGCAATTAAAATATTCGAAAAAATGTGAGTGGAATTATTCAAGAGAGCCGCAAAATTGATATAGCTATATGTACTGTACTGTATCTGCTGTACCAGGGTCAGGTTATTAGCTATAGTCAGGGCTGCCATACCGTCCTTATGGTTATATTTCATTTTAGCTCAAATACAACACTTCGAACAGTACAGTAAAACCAGCCGAGTTGTAACTCAATGGCTTCGAGAAACGAAATACCAAAAGAAGGCTACCCCCGACGGCGGAAAATCATGCCTCTCGAGAGTAAGATCGAGATACTGAATGCTCTGCAAGTGGGTGCAAGCGCGGCGTACCTCGGAAGAAAGTACGGAGTTAATGAATCGACAATACGCTCGATTAAAAAATGCGAAGACCGCATAAGAAGATCGGCTTCTTCTCAGAGTCCCCCGTCATCATCGCAAACTTTAATCAATGAAAGCGTCACTTTCCACGGTCATGTGAAAGTCGAGCTTGATAAAGACAACATTGATAAAGTGGTCATTCCTTTGATAGATCCTGGCGAGTCAGAATTGTCCCATCTGAGGCCACCGCCAAAAATGACGTCGGTGGCTGATAAACTTGCTATATTGGAAGAGTTGCGCAATGGGGCGTCCATTGGCTACCTCACCAAACAATACGGGGTCAGCCAATCGGCAATTGCAGGTTTCAAGCGAAACGAGGATAAAATAAAGGCAAGCGTGGGTGAAGAGTACCCCTCCATTGAAGACGTTTCGTTCGTGAGCAGGAGAGAGTCATCTTCATCATCATTGAATGATGACGGCGCCCCAAGAAGACCAAATAATGTTTTGGGCCTTGAGGAAAAGATGGATATTCTTGATGAGTTAGCCAATGGCACCACCGCCAGGGCACTGGGCCGGCAATACGATGTAAATGAGTCGACCATCAGGTCTATCAAGAAATCAGAAGGGACAGTCAGGGCCACGGCGAGTGATGCAACGTATCCTTCTATCTCAGAGGTGTCCTTCGTGTCCAGACGTAACACTTCATCTGTAAGTCTGCCACCGAAGAAAAAAAAGATCATCGCTCTCGCAGAAAAGATCGATATCTTGGACGAGCTGAAAAGCGGGGCCACGTTCTCTTCGCTGGGTCGGATTTACGGGGTCAACGAGTCCACCATACGATCCATCAAAAAATCAGAAGTAAAAATACGAGCGTATCACAAAAATCGTAAAAATTGCTGGTCCATGGATATCGACCAGAACGAAGATCTGAAGGAGGAGGATGATGATGAGGAGGGAGATGAAGTCATTAGCCCACCACAGAAGAGGATTCTACTCTTGTACGACAAGATCCAAATTTTAAACGAACTCCAGAAAGGGGCAAGTTGTGAACAGGTCGCAAAAATGTATGGCGTATCGGAAAGCGCGGTTTATTCTCTAAGAGGCTCCGAGGACGAGATCAGGGATAACGCAGGTGTTACACCTGGGGTAACCAAACAGTCACGCAGGGACCCTATTTTAGAGAAGGTCGAGAGGGTTCTTAGCGTGTGGATCGAAAACCAAGTTCAAAAGGGAAATCCAGTGAACATTTTAATCATAAGGACGAAAGCACTCGAACTTTACGAGACAATCAAAAGCGAGAACGATGACGAAGCTCTCCTTCCAACGATGAAATTTGTAGCCAGTCGAAACTGGATCGACAATTTCATGAAACGTGCTAACTTGCAAGATATTCCCTTGGGCGGAAGAGTATTTTTAACAGACGGAATACAACAGCAACAGGACGTCGGGAAACTCCACAATTCTGCAGAAAAATTCTTTCCCAAGGCCGGCCTACGTCTATCAAGACGGATGCGGTGATGGAGCCGGTGTACGCTGGCCCAACGTGGCAAGCGACAGAGTGACCATGGTGCCGTTGGAAAATTGCTACGAAAACAGTGTTATCTCTGTTAGGCAAGAGACGCCGATTTATGTTCAATCATCTACCGCGGTGAGAACAAAAGAACAGATACTAGAGGAAATGAGCAAGGAGGAGCTACTGGGACTACTACAATCCAAAGGAGTGGGAGATAAGCCGGAGGAGAATAATGATAAAGAACTGCAGATCACTGCGAAGACGTTATCTGAAATTCTCAAGATTGCAGACCAACTTAAGATGAAAATTGTCGAGGCCGATCCACTTATGGAAAGAATTATAAGCTTCATGTTATCTCTAGAATCAGCAATGACTCCATACACTGAACTATATAAAGAAATTAAAGCAAATGAAAAAAATGAACACGTCACGACTTCTGGTAGTACCAGAACGAAAAGGAAGGCAACGACTCCGAAAAAATTCGCAAGCATATTCTAGGGCTGTTTTTGTACTGTGAAATGTGTTTCCTATTATCCTATCTCGTAGCAATGTTTTGAAGACGGTGGTTTTGGATTTGAATATTAATTGAGTTATGGAAAGCGCACAGGAAAGAATTTGAATGATCATGGAATCCTTGAACGCTTTATTCTTGAACGCTTAATTAGGTTATGTGTTGTATGGGATATGTAGAATTTACTTGACTATAAGTCTTTTTAACCTGAAAAGTAACAACTCGAATTTTACTCAGTTGTTAGCACACGGCCACACAGTCATTGGTCCACGCATAATAAAATATTATTTCAATTCACAAATACCATTGTTTTTGCCACTGTACAGTTCTGTAACTTTCAAAAACAGAGAACAGGCTTCCCCAAAAACAAACAGTCAAAGTTTGAATGTAGCAGTAGCTTTGAATATCGAAATATTTTTGCTGAAAGCATCAAAATTTTCGCTCTGTGGTTGAGAAATTTAGAGAGAACTTTGTCTGTGACCCATAAAGGTCAGAAAGGCATCCCTCTTCGACCTAGGCTGCTCGATTTGACCAAATATAACACGGCAATTGCCAAGGCCCTCCTGCCAGGCAGGCCCCTAGACTAAAGTCTTATTTATAAAAATTCAATTTGAAGGAATGAAGGTACCACACAACACTTTACACCTTATCTGATCACCAATAATTTACATCACTATGGTCTATGTATACGAATTGATAATTGTAGTCAAAGTTATTCTTTTAGACTCTAAATTGAAAAAATAAAATCAGATGTCTTCTTCGGAACCTAACCTATATTTTTTAGTAGAAATGTGGTTCATCATCCATTTTAGTTCATTTTTTTGTATTTGTCATTTGTCATGTAATTTATTTTTCTATGTTCAAGGGCCTTGACCTTTCTTTTGTGATTTTATATTTCTTTCGTATGTTCTATTTCACTTTCTTTACTTATAATGAAGTTGAATGTACCTGTAATTTTTTGATTTCTTCCTGAACACTCTGTGTGTCAAGTTTTAATGGTTTATCACATTCGATAGCTGATTGCATTTCTTCGAGCCAGACGACTCCATGTTCCAGGTCTCCTTGAAAATCTCTTCGTGAAACAAGTCTTAATAAAAGTATATAAAAAAATAATTTTTATTTACTCACAGTTTAAAATTATAGTGACGAACGGTTAATCTAGGAAGTGGATAAATATTTTAATTACAATAAAAAGAGTCAGATTTGAATGTTTTGTGTGCTGACCACTTTTTTAATGTTACCTTTTCTCGAGGTCTCGTTGTTTTTCCCCCATATCCGCCTGTAACCCATGGAGTTTTTTCCTCAGTTGGTCGACCCTTTCACGCATGATCGACTTATCGGTTGGTTCCATGTCAGCGCACAACTGCTCTGCAAGACCGCTGATAGATCGAAGTTCAATTTGAGAGGTCGTAAGGTCAGCTGCCATTTCCTAGTGAAAAAAATTGTGTTGTTAATAATACAATCATATTGCTTATATGTTGCAAAAAGACTAATGGGAATAGTGTCTGCATGCAGAGAGACACCTTACCTGGCATTCTGTGAGTCTAATTTCAGTTCTCGAAGGACTTTCGCAAGACAAGCCTTCTTCTGTATCACGTAATTGAATTTCCAAGTCATCGGTTCGTCTCTCGAAGTCCTCGCGATTTGTAACCATGTCCGCAAAATGTTCGATCCTCTGCGCACTCTGCTGCATCAAGCGGTGGTAGATTGCGGTAGCTGTTGAAAGAGCATTTTTTAATTGAGGTCTTCATGATCAATGCGGTATAAATCTGGTGCATATAACATTGAATCTGATTATAAAAGTTACATTTTAGCAATTCTTCCGGTTGCCATGGTTGCCCGGAGTTTTTCAGTGAATCTCGCATTTTTTCAATCGTTTCCAGATTTGGTTTTTGCTCTGAGAGAGTGACTTGCATTGCCTAGAAAGAAATATGAAATGAAATTGTACTGGATAGTATAATGTAATAAGTGATACTGCAATAGATAGTCCAATGAAATGAGACATATCTGTTCATTGTTGTATGGTAATAGTTACAAAGGATACGTTATATTATATTCGACAGTACAATTTAATAAGGTATATATAGTGTTGTATGGTAATAATACACCAAACAGAACCAAATAAAAATTTCTGGCCCCGAATAGCATGAGCTACTGTGTAGCTGGTGTATTCCATATGCCAAATGAATTTTCTGGCTCTAATCTAACTCTAAACAACTCCAGCTCGGAAACCCTCTAGCCCTCTGTTCATAAATGTGTTTGAATAAATCATACTCCTACTGTGACATAGCAGTGATATCACATTTACCTCTGCTTTGCTAAGAAGTACTTTAGCCTGTGCTGATGTGTGTCCAGTCACCATATCATCTAGTTCTTGGAGCATGGTTTGACCAACACTGAGATAATCTTCGAATTCTTCAAGTTCACCAACGTAATCACGACGATCTTTCATCATTTCATCCAAGCGCTCTGTCTTTCCTTCGGCTGCAGCGCAGACCCTGAAATTTGAATTTCATTATTAGGCATTTGAAGCATTTGAACAATATAAGGGGGCATTCAGCACTAAAATTATCTGAAATTTGTGAATTTTGGCAAGAAAGTGGCTGCCAAAATAATATACAAGGTAAGCATGGTGTCCATAAAATCTTTTCCAATTTAGAAAAATCAGTGAGAACATCACCAGGGTACCTTAATTTTTAACTTGATAAAAATAGACTCCCAAGTCAATATAACTCTTGGTATAATCCATGCTGGAAGAAATTATTATAAGTTTTTTTTGGAGACCATAATTCATAACTTGATGAAAATACATTTCCCGCACAAAATCACACAGTAATTGTTGGTATTATCCATGTGAGAGAATTTATTACAAGTCTACATTAGTTAGTAGATAAATCATATCTGCTCCATTGGGAAAATGACCAAGCTATCTCACGTTTTGAAATGCTCTTGAATACTCTTCATTTTATCGACGAGTAGATCAGTATCAACTTTTGACAATTCTGGTTCGATCT
This sequence comes from Halocynthia roretzi, assembly GCA_013436055.1. Lineage (NCBI taxonomy): Eukaryota > Metazoa > Chordata > Ascidiacea > Stolidobranchia > Pyuridae > Halocynthia > Halocynthia roretzi. The sequence goes on along the minus strand of QRAM01000792.1, from coordinate 16,354 downwards.
GTTCGGCTTTACTTTTAATTTTTTCTACCAGATCTTGATAAGTCGGAGATTCAGAAAGTATTTGCTGAAGAGCAATTAAATGCAATGTTATTATTTTTTGTCGAATAACAAAGGAAGAAGGTTGAAAAGAAAAGAAAGATGGTTACATGGTATTTTCCTATTTGGTTTTCCAAGTCTTGCAGTGATGCAGCTAAATTAACTTCAGGGAAAGTGACGATATCGGCTTCTTTTAACCACCGGAGGCATCGGTCAACATCGGCCTGAATCATAAAAACGATTTCAAAGTGTTAGTAAATAAGCTGGAAGATTTGTCATTATAGGAGATCTATATTCACAAGTCACAAGCATTGTTGTGTGATAATAGTAACATATTGTAATTGATAGTTCAATGTAATAAGACCATAAGACCTATCTTCTCAGGGTTTGAGCTAAGGTTGCCATATGGATGGACAGTGGTAATAATTATTAAGCAAATTAAACCACATCAACATCACTCTTGCTAACAAGGGATTTCTATTTCGACTATCTGTTTAACCCAAAGGAATTTGATATATTAAATACTATATTTACATATAGTAAACAGGCTTAGTGTGAGTATACTCCTGCTTCCTTTCCAAGGGATTTCTTGCTAGATGTCAAAAGTTCTTCCCCAGGGCGTTGGCATGGAAGATGAACAGACACACGCACAAGATTGTGCCAAATTATTGAGTAGTGGAAGGTATAGCCTACTTGTAAACCAAGTAATATTCAATACTGAATTAACCTGGAACAATTCCCTGCTGGCAAGCAAGATCTGCAAATCATTCAGTTTGGTCAACCACAGTTGTTCAACTTCATCATATTTGTTTTCCAATCCTGCAATAGTAAAAAAATATTTTACTATATTATTTACTAACTCATCTATACCACACCAGAATTAAAGCTGTCAAATTTGGTTCAAATCGGTCCCAGAGGTTTGGAAAGACGAAGACACACATACACTATATCAAATATATAAAAAAAATTACAATAAAAAATTACGAGACAAACACACGCACAAACTATTTCAAATATATATAAGACAATAGAAATAAAAATTACAATACAAAATTGAAAAAATTAAAACAAACCAATTCCAGAGCATTGAGCCACTTCCAAACCAAACAACATCATCTGCATTTCTATGATAAGAATTTGTATGATACCTGTTAACTTGCCTCTAACACTAAGACCTTCAGGTTTTCCTTCATAAATAATCCGAAGACCGGTTGCAGTGACATCATCGACCGTTTTCTTGTGGCGTTGAATCTCTTTATGTAGGACCTGGGAATGAAAACATGTTTTTATTATAACAAGTGTGTTGGTGGGTGAGCAATCCAACATTTTCTGAATTCTGCTTCACAATGATAGGGAGAGTCGACATCGAAAGATCCAATGCAATGTCGCTATGAACGCTTGGCTGCCACAAGCCAGTAATCCCTGTGATAACTTCTCTTGCTGACACATTCTGGATATAGAATTCACACCCACAAATATTTTTATCTTACCCTGTGTTCTTGTATCAACTTTGCAACCGCATCCGGATATAGAGGTGGATGCTGATAAGTCTCCAGCGATTCCTTGAGATGATCCAACCATGCCATGGCCTGTGTAAAGCATAATTGAAATTATTAAGGAGTACAATCTATTATTGCTTGAAATGTCTTCCCACAATAGCTAATTTCTCTCACCCAAATATTTTACGCGAGAATTAATCACATGAAGAAGTCGGAGATATTTTTACCAACTCCATGGTGAACGGTAATCCGTGGAATTAAATGCATCAAAACTGTATGTTGATTTCTGTTATTTTTACCTGTTGAGCTGTCGCCCATAAATCCTTTCTTCTTCCTATTGCATGATTCAGATCGCTTGTCTTATCGGTCGCAACTTTCTGAATTTCACGAAAATATTTCTGCAAATCTGCGATTTCAATGTGTAGTAACTCCCGCTCTTGGATGCTGAGATTCAGAGGCAGAGTTTGATGACAACTTGTAATTTCATTGAATTCTTCTTTCCTCTGAGTTAGCTCTTTGCAGAGCAACTGAAAATTAAATAAATTATATTAGTAGGACATAATTCCTATTTAATGAGATGAAAAGTTGTAAATGTGTCTTGTGTCTCTAAGCGAAAATTTGTCATATTTGCCCCTTGGTTGGGAAAGTCGTGGCATATATAGACAGTACAATAATTCCAGTAAAAAGATAGAGCAGCAACTCACACTATGTTTCTGTCTTGCAGAGTTTAGTTCATCCACGCTAAGTGTCATGGGAACGGGGTCGGATAATTTGACCTTATGTTCAGTCAACCACATTCTCATTTCTTCCAGTTGACGTTTGTATTCGCTCAGTTCTTTCAATGTGTTGTCGAGCATTTGCAAACGAGATTGAGCTTTCTGTTCACAGTCAATCCATCTCTGATTCAAGTTCCTACAGAGGAAATATAAACTCATAATCAAACCTATGTTATAAATCTAGCAGGTATCTGTGCTTGCTTGAAATATCCTCCCACAAAATTTATTCTCTCCCAAAATAGTGATGGCAACACTGACCTAGCAGGGCAGTAAGTACTTTAAGCGAGAATTATAAAGGAGTCGAAGATATTTATACCAACTCGGTGGTGTTAATTACATATACATTTGTTTTTCTGGAGTACCCAATTATGCTTACTATTGGTCCACAGAGATTTCAGGGAAAGATTATAATTGGTCCATAGTCACAAAAATATTGATCTAGAGGAGCGTTTTCAATAGAATTTCATCCTCTCCGAACCCAGAGGGTATCTTCGACCTCTAGGAAACCTGGATCAGGGTCTTCCTTATATATTATGCATTATTCTGGGATGCTTATGAACATCCATGCCTATTTGGTATGAGAAGGGTGACGTGGGATGCGATTGGATTAATTATTATCAATTAAACTAGCTATGTAATGTCCTATTAAATCTACATGCTATAGATTCACAAGTCATTGCACCTGAATTTATCTTCAATAGATTCAGTATCATGAATATTCATTTTTGGAGTCAGCGACTGCATTTTGTTGTTCAGGTTTTCGAGCATCTTACGAAGTCGGTTCATCTCTTCGACGATATGTCTCGCTTTCTCCAATCTTACTTCTGTTCTATCAGACGTGTTTCGGAGCAAGATCTCAACGTCGCTCTTGAAGTTTTCGATCACAGTTTCGACAGCTGACAGGTATCTATAAATGTACAATATATCGTGTTTATAGTCTGTAGAGAAATTATAAAAAGCTGAAATTGATGACAAGAGGAGGGAGAGTGCTTAGAGGGATAGTGTATTAACACTCCACATGGATAAACTGTAAGCTGAGTTGAAATGACTGAATTAGTAGTACGCACAATATTCATTACTCTAGACTTACTAGAGCTGTGTGGGATTTGCTAGCTATCTGTTGCATTTGACAATGAAAGCCATCAGGTTTTTCTATCACTCTTAACTAAACCCTTTCATCCCGGGATTTGTGGTATATAATATGGAATTTACATATACAGGGTCATTCATGTGGACCAACAAATCAGGCTTTGCCATTCATACCGCAGAGCAAGGGAAGTGGTCGATATGGCTATCAGACAGAAAGTATCTCGTATTTTATATGGTCCTAACCCTATAACATAACAATACCATGGGACTTTTTCTCACTATGTGTTAATATCCCTATCTTAGGAAAGGAATAAAATTACTGCTGTTGGCTTATCAATCTATATAAAGAGATAAACCTTACGTTGTGAAATCCTGTGTTGCAGATAGATTTCTCTCATGTGCTACACAGAGATTGCTTGAGATTGTCAAAAGATGATTCCATTGAGCAGAAATATCTTGAAATTCACTATCTTCTATCACACCTGTAACAAAATCCATGTTACTACTGTTCTACTGCCATAAGATACCACAATTTTTATCTACAATTTTTTTTAACGTTCAGGTTTAAGGTTACAATTTTCAATAGTCACAACTCGATTGAAAAAGCAAATATTCCATTTTTTGAAAAGCGGTATTGGCCCACATTTCCCAGTCCATCCATATGTAGTACAGCATGATTGCTTCATTGCTCATTGAAATTTTTGTAAAAATTTACTACCCTAGCATGTTTTTACCCAACCCAGCGGTCCATTTAACCAGTGGTACCAGCTCATTTATACTGCCCAAATGACAAGTCCATCTCTGGATGGAGTACAGCACATACCTGGTCCCAGCAATGTATTGTATTTCTCTTCCAGACCATCAAGAACTAATTTTTTAGTCTTGATTTCATCAATAGCTGCTTTGCATTTCTCAAGATGAGCCAAAGCAGAATTGGAAGATATTTCAGAAGGAACCTCTTCCAATCGAGAAAGCATTGATTCGGTTTGATTCAGCCAAGTCTGCAAAGAAAAAAAGTGAACTGGGGAACTACGGCTTCTTATCCTTTCGTTAGTCACTGTGGTTATTGCAGAGTTTTATGTCTATGTGTACTAACATTACCTTGAATTCGTCCTGAGCTTCCGTAATCACCTGCCACTCGGTGGCAGTAATGTTTGCAATTTCCATTTTCTCTTCAAGGTCGATTTGAAATAGTTCAATCTGCTTTTTGATTGGTCCAATCTCAGCCGAATGGGAAGAAAGATTTTCATTGATAAATTCACATTTTTCTAAACGCAATGTATACATTAGTGGCAGTCAAATATACATGAGTATATTGGCTTATCACTGAATATTATTTCTACACTTCTAAAACCATTCTTCTATGTACTCTTGCACTATATGCATTAGTTATTACAAGAATTAACTTCAAGTATAACTTTAAACAAGAGCAAACTGTGGTACAGTAATTGCACACAAACCTGAAACTGAGAATAAGGGAATGCCACATTTAGGGTACCCCTCTTTCCAATCTACTTATGGTCTTGGGTACAATTAGTTTTCATACAAGCAAGAACTAAAGTCACTAAAGAACCTCAAGTCACACTTTGCACAGGAGCATTTGTTAACACACCTTCTAGTTCCATGGTTATAAACGCAAGTTCTTTGACCGCTTGTTGGGCCTCGTACATATTCACAGGTCTGTATGTCATTGCAATTTTTACGGCAGCTTCTTTCTCGCTCAACCACGACTGAATCTCTGCCAACCTGATGTTGAAATCTTGCTGTTTGTGAACTGTCACCTTCAACCTTTGAACCAGCTGTACGGCAGCACCGTGCACTGTTTCGTAAGTAGTCTGTAATACAACGATGTCAAAGAAATTATGAGTATATTGTATGCATGACTATAATGAATTGAAGCTTCTCGTTCTCGAAATTTAGATGAGATTTTTGCCTACCCCTAATTTTTCCAGCTGGTTCTTGACATGTCCCTCTAGTGGCATTTTATCTTTGTATTCGTTGAGGAGTCTCTTGCTCATGGAATGCAATGATTGGATTTCAGTTCTGCATAGGGGAGAATTTATTACACTTTCTAAAATAGGCACATTTAGATTTAAATTCACACTCACTTGAAATACAATATTTCTTCCAACACTCCCTGAAATTCCTGGAGCTGAGATTCGAAAGCTTCAGACGATTCTTCAGAAGATTCAAATTCAGAAGGAAAGTCCTGAGATGGAAATTAGAAAAAAATTAATTTTCTGATTTTCATTTACATGTTTAGTATTACAACAAAGCCAGGGATGAAAGGATCTGAAATAAGGTTATAAAGGCAAAGCTAAATAATTAACAGGGTAAAATAGAAGAACCTGTGATGAAGCGGACATAATTTGCGATGATTTATTCAGCAACCATTTCTCTGCAGTCTGCATTCCTTCAAAATAATCTTGGTGAACTTTGACCTGAAATAAATGAATTCTATTGTTATCGACCAAAAGAAGTATTTTTCTAGTGTAATGCTTGAACCCTCCCTTTTTTCTAGATTTATATAAACCCAATAGGATATATGCTTTACTGTATAAGACCAAGCAGTGAATTATTTTGTATAGTAAAAGAGCGCGTCTTAAGAGACGGAAAATACGGTACTTGTTAGGAAGTGATGTACTGGTTATTGTAAAATTTACTTTTGCTTTCAGTTCATCAATCCTTTGTTGGCTCTGATTTGCCAGTCTATGATATTCTTCATTGACATGCTCAATCTCTCTTGTCTCTCTGATGTTGTCTGGCAATCTTCGTGATTTAAGAATTGCTGTTTGAAGGGCGTCGTTGTGCTTCAGTATATCTTCATGATAATTTGTATATCTGAATTCAAACATATATTTTTAATATTAATCATGCCTTTTCATGAATTGACTTTCCGTAATGAATTACTGAATTCAAGTCTAATCAGTTATACAGATGTGGAGTCAGACTGTGCAGGCTAAAAGATGTCATCTCATACCTTGCTAACTGAGCTTTCTTTTCAAACAATTCATATTTAATTTCAGGTCTTGTGTTGACTTTTTCAGTCATATCAGCCAACCACGATTTGAAGCTGTTGAATGTTTCCCGGTAATCTTCATAATAATGAAGAGTGCGACGCAGGTTACGTTGTTCAGCTTGGATTCGAGTGTATAATTCCTAAAAAAGAGGAAATACAGTTAACCTTGGATTTAAAGAACTATTAGGGGAGAACACCTTTCCGTAAATGTGAAAGTCAGAATTTCCTTCATGCCTCCCAACCCTAGGTCATATAACACTCTGTACGAGTAGCAGGTGTTAAACCAACCTGGAATTCACAAGGTGGGTGGCCACCTCCAACAAATGTGATTTGATTTACCTGAAAATCTTCATGTTGAGCTTTCGTTTGCTCCTTAATCCCTTCAGTGTGAGCAAGATCAAGCAACTGTGCAAGTTTTGAACTTTTATCTGCGATCAGTGATAGCGCCATCTTGTGGGATTCAAATTCGACAAGAAGTGTGTCGAGGTTGTCACAGCAGAGCTGAAAGTACAACAGATGTGTCAATCAAATGAAATGAATACTTAAGTCAATGAGAATCTTACAAGGACCCCTCGCACATGTATTAAATGTCATGCAACAACAAGGAATGTACCTATACTCTCATTAGGATTGAATGAAGAATGAAATAAATAGGGTTTATATTATTTTACTGAGCAGGAATTATGCAAGGGAGTATCTACATTCCATGTATATAAAGTGTCGCGCATTATTAAGGATTGTAGTTTTAAATGTCATGCAACAATAGGGATCGTAGTTTTTAAATGTCATGCAACAATACGGACAAGCTTTTTAGAAGTGAAACATTTTACCAAGCAGGTTCCACAGCTCAAAGACGTTAAACCTGTATGATAAATGTACTGTATATCTTACTTGTGCATTTTCAGCATCAATATTTTCAGGCAGAGTATACATTGCAAACTTTTCATCTGTTGTCGCTAGCCATTTATCAAAGTCGTCCGCTTCTTCATCGAATTCGCTTTGTAATTTTACAATGCTTTGATATTTTGCAAGTTTGTCTTTGGTTCTGATCAGGAGTGTTTGATATCTTGATGTCATTTGAGTCACCTGGAAAACAAGCCATGAAAACGAATGGCTCAGAATACAACAGGTTCTCAATCATTTGGCATTCTGCTTCAGTTTCAGTTTGGTCTGTGACCCTCTCATCTGACATTGCCAGACAAAAACCATTTACTGTTACTCTCCCAATATTATATGAAAGGCTGGCTAGCAGTTTTCGCTACAGTAGCATTGAAGTGAGGCTGAAGCATTTCATATTATGATGCTGAGAATAACTTCAAATCATATTAATTACATTTTTGGGAATGTTCCCACAGCACCTCAATGTTAACAATAAAATACGTGCTACAATTGAGGCTTCTCAGGTTAATTACCATTTAAATGCTATTCTGATCGTAGTTGACAGTCTGTTACATCTTGGTTATATACAGTATCAAAACACTTCTCTAGACTCTATGCTTACGAGCTTAATGAGATTGATGAGGAAATACCCGTCATTTTTAAACCTCATCGAGGAAGTGTAAAATAAATACCAATAATTCTAATTCTCCGGTTACCTGCATACTGACACTTCCATTTGAACTACCACAAGCATTGACCAACTGTTGTGCAGCCTTGTTCAATCTGTCAAGTTTCGAACGATTCATTGCTATCTCATTCGAAAATAATTTGAATCTTTCGACAAGTTCACGATTTTCAGTTAGGTTGGAGGAAAGAAATATCTGAAATAGATAAAAATCATTTATCTATTGTATGCATTTTAATGTAATATTGTATGTATTTTATTTCCTGATAAATGCCGTGTCGTACAGTATTAGTATGTTTAAGCGCTAAAAGTTAAAAAAAAAATTGAATAACCGGTCAAATGATTGTGGGAATGGTTAATAAGGTAAATAAGAGTGTGTGAATGATTTAAAATGGTTCAAAATACGTTTATATATTCAAATAATTAAATAAATATGTGGTTTCTACTTGCGGAGTTTCACCTATCGCAGGAGGCTCTGGAGCATAATCCCTGCGATAGGTGAGGGATTACTGTAAAGCACAACATTTTTACTCAACTATGAACCCTGTGCCTTATCGCATTCTAGCACCTTTCATGTGCGCAAAATATGGAACCTGCATTGCATGAATGAAAAACTTTGATTATTTTCTCTCAAGAATCCAATGCCATGAAGCTACCTCCATTTTTGGAACGAACAAATAAGCTCTCAACATAAAATATACTATGTTATCACTTCTGAATCTGGACAGATTTCCATTGCAGTAATCCAGTCTTCGAATTCTCGACATATCTTTTCATATTTCGTCATTTCCTGCAGCAAATTTTCTTCGGCAATCAGAGTTTCATCGAGTTTGCTTCTATATTCGTTCCATTCATCTCGAAGATTCTGAAATGGGGAATTGGAATGAAATAAATACAGGGAGGAAATTTGCAAGCCCTCATTGGTGTAACCGCCACTCAGTTNTATCGATGCTTTGAAAACCTCTATTGTGTTGACAGTATAATTGAGGCCAGTGGTGCCTATGGCAGGCACTGAAATTGTGTCCTAGTCAAAAAATCGGACGAAAAGTCGGTACCTTGAACTTCATTCATTAGTTCTTGATATTGTTCTCTTATTTCTGCGATATCCACTCGTGTTCCATAGACATCTCCGGTGACCGATGCAATGTTATTTGCACATTGTTGCACATTCTCAATCATTGGTTCGTTACTCTTGATGTCTCGATAAAGTGTCTGACATTTTTCCAGATCAGAGAAAAGAGAATCGGAAGGAAGATTCTAAAAAAAGAAATATTTCATGGATTATATTATCAGGACAGCTTTGGTTTCATCTGAAACTTTAGAAAACAAATGTAGAGGTGATCAATCAAGGAATTCATCGAATATTATAGTATTAGTGCAACATAGCTTCCGCCAAAGACCAAGTAACTTATATTCCTATATGTAGTTCAATAACAGAAAGCCATAATTATTTCTATCTTCGTGTTCGCATTCTGTGAACAGTTTACGAACCAAGGGTTCTGGAATCCAGGTAGAGTACCTGTATTGCGAATACACCAAACCAGGGAGGGATAAATTGAGCTCACAAATTGATAAAATTCAAAATCGAAAGTTTCTCATTGATTGCAATTTTGGCTAGATAATCGTGCATTGCAGATCGCCATCAAATCATTGATCTATACATACAGGTCCACTGTGTAGAATTTTTTCAGCTTTAACAGCAACATCTGTTTCTTGCAGCCATGTCTGAGCTGTCTTTACAGCTTCGTCATATTTCTCCCACAACTCAATGCAATGACCCAATTGGGTTCTACAAAAGAATTTTATTATGAATTGGTTAACTTTAGACTTTTCTGACGAGGTAAAAGGTTATGAACTCTGACCTTATCTCCTGTGCTTGCTTTATATTCCTTTCAAATGATTCAAGGAGCGATTTGACTTGATCTTCAATGGCAGGACGACCCTTGGGCGCAGTTGTAGGTAGAGCTTTTTCACTTTGACCTATTGGTGAAATAATACTTTGAAAATAGAATTTCATTTCGAACTTATTCATGCAACAATACATGGTCAACTTTCGTGTTTGGGAGATACTTAGAACCCCTAGCAGACAAAATAATGATCTGGATGTATGCAAATGGATCGAAGTACATTTCATTTAAATTCCCTATACACATGTAACAACAGATATATGTACAGAGCATCACCTTGTAATCAGGAGTGTAGATTAAAGGTGACACTCAAAAGATAGATAATAACTGTATAATAACTTTTCACCAGAATACATATATGCTCGGGTTTCCAGTACATAATAATTTACCAGTTGTGATGTTAATCTTCACTTCTCCTTCCTGTTTCCCAGAGAGAAGATTTTCAAGTTTGTTCAATCTCTGTTCAAGCATTGCTTTATCACCTGCAAAATAAAACAAATGGATCAAGATCATTCATCCAATATAAACAGAGATGTGCTCTTAAGCTGAACACAAACAGGTTCTGAAAACAAATGCAAATTATTATAAGATATTTTATAAAGTAACAGCTTTCCGAAGTAATAATACTACTTACCCGCCATATTTGAATAAGTATCAAGTCTCCTAGTGAAGTCATTTATCCATTCTTGTGATTCAGTGAAAGAACTTTGATATGTTTGGTGCTGTGATAGATTCTGTTCACTCCTCTTTAGAGAATCCTATGAAATAAAGAATCAATGAAATCAGGACTTCATATGATAGCATTTGATTATCAAATTTCAAAAAACAACAATCCCCATTTCAATTTCAGTGGGAATTATTCCAAGTCAATTTTCTGAGTTAATATCAAACAAGAGAACCAATCCAAGATTTCTAATAACTCATTTGATAAATACTGTTATTCATTTGCAGTAATTTATGTGAAGTGCTTGGTCACCTTTCCATACATACTTTGATAGTTCATTAATCCATTATGTAATCAGAAGCCTTAGTTTCAGATACGTGTCATGTCAGTAAGTGGGGTATTGCAGTATTTATTAACCATACCAAACTTACATCAAAATTCCACTGTAATTAATGTATAGCAGTATTTTTAGAGGCTCCACCTGTATTTGTTTTGATATTGTGTGATATTGTGAAGTGAGCATGTTTAGTTTTGACAGTTCTGAAGCACTTCCAAGCTTGTGTGCCTTTCTTTTCAATCTCTCAAACTTGTAATTCTGATCGGTTGTATCTTCTGACATAGCCTGCAAATGGATCACAATTACTATTACTATTGGAAATATGAGAGAAATATGATTTGTGAGTCATTGAGGTGTGCAATTAAATTATAATTATGCAATGTCTATTGTCCAAAGAAAAGTACTGGAACCAAGGGTTCTGATAAGCAGGTGATGTACCTGAATTGAGAATGCCGAATGCTGGAAATATGCTAAAGTGAAAAAAATAGTTTTATGATGATTTAAATGCTACACTGGATACTGAAAAACATTCAATGAAGGAAACTATCCAAACTAGGTTTTTGGAGCGACCACACTACTAAACTAGCCCCTATTTCAAATGCTACAGACAATCTAAAAAATGAAGTAGATTTTATCACCTGTAGAGAATTGAACTGCGATTTTTTGAGTCCAATCGTTGCCTTCAATCCGTCTTCCGATTGGAATTTTTCCTCAATTTCCTTGAGCCATTCAGTCAGTTCGATCACACTCGAATCGAAATCTGTGAGTTGATCGACATAAGATTCGAGACTCTGTTCTTTATCTTGAATCATTGCGAGAAAATTCCTCCACGATTCCTTGCACTGTTTTGTCTGCTGTCGTACCGCGTCGCTGCTCTCAGGTCCGAGAATCTCGGGGAGGTCATCGCCGAGACTTACCAGATTACCAAGTTTGATTTTTCCTTCTTCAGCGCTGGTTAGAAGTTCCTAAACAGAAAAAAACATAATTAAGGTTCGGAATATTCAAAGCAAGCACAGCTTAGTACTGGTACTGATGTATTACTCATCTAAACTGAGGTCAAGAGTAAGCAAAATATTTCAACCTGTATATTCTCCAGTTTATGTTTTGCAGCATCTCTGTTTCCAGAAACTTCTCCATAATTTTGAACTAATTCTTTTTTAGTTTTCAGCCAGGATTCAAAATCACGAGCAGACGTCTGAAAAGCTTCAAGCAGATTTCTCTCACACTGACTTTTCAATTTGGAGAGTTGAAGTTTCATATTGTCGTATCTGAATGTATTAAAAGGCTGCTTAGACAGATGGTTGTATGGTAGATCCTCGTTATAACGAATTAATTGGGAGGAGGGTGTCTGCTGTAGATGATTGTCCAAATGTAGGGTATACATATACAATATTGGTAATATATGGTGGTAGGTTGTTAATCTCGTCGGCAGGTTTATGAGGAACTGACTTGAAGAATTGGAAGCCATGATATTGAAAACAAGGCTGGAAGATGCTTACCCACTGTAAATATCAATAATAATTGCAGAGAAACAACCAAGAGGTGAACAATATTGGAAATATCTACAATGTCTGCTGAACACAATAATATTTATTCACACTTGCTATAACCTGGTTTAGCTAGTTTACTTGGCAAATTTATATGAAGAATTATATACGCAAACTCACTTTTGCAAGCCATCAGTTACTCTTTTCGATAATTCGTCAATTTCTGTATTTTGATACGAGCGACAGAGAACATTGAGATGGTTTTTCAGTTCGTCAACAGGTTCTTGAAGTTTCTCTAGCTCTTTCAGAAGATTCTAGATGAAGAGGACCAAGTTTTACCAATATTTCAACTTAATCTTATTGTCCTATGGTTTATTCTATAGTTTTCACAACAAAATGACATTATTAGAATACAGTTACACATTTTGATTTCCTGAAAAAGCAATTACGATTACCAATAGTCTACATGGATCACTAGATTAAACGATGATGATGAGATGATCCATAGTCGTCGAAAGGTTGCTTGTCATTGTGCTAAATCATATTTAATCATGGGAATTACATCACCAATGAGCAAAAGGGATCAGCTAAATTATGAAGGCAATCCTGTACAAGTTATTTAAATGATTTATCTTCTGTTAATGAGGGTTTTGGTACGAGATTTCTCCTAATTAAGAGTTGTAGCCTTCAATTTTAGATCATGCGAATGAATCAAAGTAAATATCATGTCATAAATAAGCGTGGGTAATTCCTTACCTGGCATAACTTTTTTGTTTTGAAAGCATTCATCGATTTTGTGAGTTCAGCGTTGCTCTCTTGCGGCAATTTCAACTCCAGCTCAGATATACTGGTAAAGAATTTTGCGAGTTTCTCTTCAAGGGCCGACCGTTCTTGGCTGTAACTCTTTTCGTATTCCGACAGCTGCGAGATACGAGACTCAAGCGAGATTTCTGTTTCAGTTACAGCCCGATCATAAGATCTCCATTCTTCTTTCAGACTGTATGAAAAATTAAGAAAATAAGTATTAAATTTTGCTCTGCTTTAGTTTGCTTAATATAATGGTGTTGATCATTTGCTTACAGTGCTAGTCATTTTAATCACTTCAAGGATAAGGATTTATAATCTATACCTGACAAGTTCAGTTGAGATAACATCTCTACCAGACTCAGCAGTATCTTGAATCACTTGATTTCCAATCTCAGTTGCAGCATCAAGCTTTTGTCTACCTCGAGTCCTGGATGCTTTTAGACCCTGTGATATATTTTCGATTGTATATTACGTAATTTAACAGACTTACATATACTGTAACATTCGTTTCCTGGACAAATAAAGGAACTACTTGTTCGAAAAAGGTTTCGAACCTGCCTATAGCCCCGATTTGTCAAACAATTACCTGAATTTTATTCAATTTTTTCTCTACTGATTCTTTATCTCCAGAGAAATCAGCCCATCTGTTCAACTCTTCTTTGGCTGAATTCATCCAACTGCAGAAATCCTGGACAGCTTCATAGTAAGATTCATGTGCGGTAACCCGGGACTCAAGGTGAACTGCTCGCTCGAGCGCGAGGGATCGAACTCTGTCATACTGGTCATGCATATCCTGAACAAAGAAGTCATATTATAATTTTTTAGCAAAACCAAAAATGGGTTATGCTGGAATTTGTAGTTAGCAGCATGTTTTAATCACAGTGAGCAGCTGAATTTGATGCCCTTAATCAAGTTCAGGCAAAACGAAGTTGAATACATGTATTTCAATAGGGATTTTGCCAGACCATTATATCCTAGAGGATAATTGATTTGGACCTCAAACAATCCAGAGTTTTAACAGCCTCCCGGAATAGATTAAGTACGAGTATTAAGAGTACGAGTCACCACTGTAATTTCAGATGCACGTGCCCTAATTGAAAGGAAGTAGAAACAATTCATTACCTGCATATCATTGTCATAATTAAGCTCTTCTGCTCTGTTTTCCAAGATTTTCAAAGCTTCCACATGAGATTCAACATCTTCTCGGATGAGCCTAATAGCAAAAATAACTCAGATGAAAAGGCATTGACTCATTGTGAATGTCAGTTGAATGTGAATGTGTCAGTGTGAATGCCCTATCATTTGCTAACTCAATATCCGTGGTTTAAGATAAAAAAAATTGATTCAATATTTATATATCGTATGTCGACATAGGATAAAACTTATCAGGATCAAGTTTATACTTGTTTTAGTATTATTTTAGTCATTTTTACAGGGTAAGCAAATTACTCTCAAATCTCAAGGCAGACCAGCATTGTTCCCTTCCTTTCCATGCCTATAGGGACTTCTGCAAAACGAATCACAACGGTACATTCATTAACATAGCAGTACAGCCGCTCATAGTCAACGGCAAAATAGTTGACTAAATTGTGACCACATCATAAAGTTCTTTTGAAAAAAAACTTACTTATATTTCTCGTACTGAACTTCCTTGTCTTTTAAATCAACAGATGAAGCAAGAGAGCCAGACAGCACGGTTTCATTCTCATTCAACCACGATGACATCTCGCTCTTCGCTTGCTCGTACTGTGCCCAGTCAAGTAATCGTCTCTCGAGTCGAGATTTGCACTGAGAAAGTTTCTCTATGAAATCATCGTGAGACAATTTCAGTTCGTTCATTTCCCTTTAAAAAAATTNGAGTTTCATCGAGTTTGCTTCTATATTCGTTCCATTCATCTCGAAGATTCTGAAATGGGGAATTGGAATGAAATAAATACAGGGAGGAAATTTGCAAGCCCTCATTGGTGTAACCGCCACTCAGTTAAACCCCTACAATGTACATCTATGACTGATGTCTAAATTGATTTGTGACCAATTGGACCAAGCGTTATGGTGAAGTTGTTATTCGAGAGGTGGATAAACAGACGGAATTTGAAAATCTAACCTGCAGTTGAAGTTTTATGCTTTTATCAGGGCTGCTTCTTTTCCCGGCTTGAATCGCTTGTTTAAGCTTGCTTTCACCTTCTGGAATCTCAGTTTTAAGATGCTGCAGAGACTGTAAAGGACAGGCACATGTTCGGATAATCGGGTTCTAACTTTCAGCCCTCATGATATGAATTATGGACTCCAGTACTGCCACTTAGCATTCAAAATCTTTTTATGTCAATATTTATCATTCCAGAATTACAACATTTCAATTGTTCTCCCTTTCATCATGAATCATGAATAAAGTGCCACTATTGTGCAACGGATTATCTGCATTGAAACCAAATCTTGCCTACTGCGATCATTCAGCTTAAATTTATACAGTTGTTTATCGAATGTACTTCTCAGTTTTTTTTATTATAATATTTGAATCTTGTTAACTTAAGGTATTTTGATAGCAAATTATCGATAACAAGCGGATAGCAGTTTGGGTAATTCAATCGATTGAAGTTAGTTCAAACCTCAATATTGCTCTGTAAAATATCTTTGCTGCATGAAGTATCAGAAAGTCTGAAGAGTTCGACAGTTTTCCCAGAAAACCAGTCAGTGAAAATGTGAAGAGCTTGATGATAAGTTTTTGCACTCTCAGCTTGAATTTCAGCTTCATTCAACAGCTCTGTAATAAAATTGGAAGGTAGATCCGGTGTTCATGTAGATACTGTACCAGCCTCTATTGTAGTAACAGAATAATTGAGCCCTGCCTATGGTCAGCACTGAAAAAGAACCCTAGTGCAAACATCTAACATCAATCTTTAAGATAAACGATTATAATATCAAGTCAAAAATATAAGTCAAGTTCGTTAACCTCTCAATCAACAAATCATGGCATGAAATTACAACTGCCTCTTTCATGCTTCACAATCTGAGGGCTTTAACAGAAAGTTAGTGGAAGCAGTTATATCGATGCTTTGAAAACCTCTATTGTGTTGACAGTATAATTGAGGCCAGTGGTGCCTATGGCAGGCACTGAAATTGTGTCCTAGTCAAAAAATCGGACGAAAAGTCGGTACCTTGAACTTCATTC
>QRAM01000791.1:0-24092 GCA_013436055.1 Halocynthia roretzi | reverse complement strand
CTGTAGGACCTTGAATAAAGTCCTTTCGCTGTAACGTTGGCGATAAAAATAATAAATTAGAAATACGGGTATACGGAAATACGGTCTTGCATCTTTATGCGCCTGGCTGACACGCCTGTGTAGTCTGGAACTGCATCTGTATAAATGATTAGACATCTTGAATTTGATAAGCTAATTTATCGCCAGAAGCCAGCTACCGTTAAATATTTTCTACTACTAAGTTACCGGTCCTCTTAGTCAATGTGAGAAGTTTCAAAAGCGCCACGCGATATATTATATTCGTTGTTACACTCGTATAGGAAATGACATGATATGTACTTTGATTGATTCCAACGATATAGAACTGAATGCTTCACGGGGTCCTGCTCGTGGGACGAAATAACCGTAACGAGGAATAATGGGGCTCTGGGATTCTGGGTTTTGTTATCTGTTTCAAAATGCACTGTTATTTTATCACCAGGAAAATCTCCGTTATTTGTGAATTGGTCTCGTCGTTATGACGACACACGTGACTGCGATGACGGAAGCGACGAATGTCAGAGAATGTTTAACTCGTCACGTGATAATACGTTTCGACAAAGAGATGCTCTGATAAGAAACTTTATATTGGTAAGCTTGTTGTCTTATTAAAGGCCGCACAGTAAATATTGCACATATGTTGGTGCTGTATATATTAGCCCTCGCCTAGACCAAGGATCGTCAAACTTTTTACATCATTGACCCTTGTTTAATTTAAAGATAATACTTAAATGAATTGCGAGTAAACACTAAACTTAAAACGATAACACAATATAATCGTTCACCCAGTACACAAGTACAATTATAGTCCTCATGGAAAACCCAGTCATGGAGCCATTACCATATCATATAGTATAATAAACTAAAAAAATTGTAGACTCCGTAGACATTTATCGACACCTTGGATAGCCACATCGACCACTTTGTCGACCCTTCTCATAGACCATTAATGCTACCCCTCACCCAAACCTAACCTAACCTCACCCAAGCTACTTAAGCCTATCAAATGTAACTGGAGGGATCGCAGTACTGAACTAGTACTCTATTCTGTAATACAGTAGTATGTAGATGATCCAATATAATGGGTGAGACAACGCAACAGCACAAGCTACCACGACTACCAACTTAACTTAAATTGAGGAGTTTCAGTTTCTCACTAGGAAATTATTATATGGTTTATAGTTTATGGGCATTATGGCACTCTTTGGGAAGGCAGCAGTTATTTGTCAACTTTCTGTGAAATTTTCGCTCCCCTTCCCCAGTTTCGGGCTGTGGGTGACAGTTCAAACATCCCTAAAGCCGGCAATGCTTCATTAGACATGAAGAGTTCCACTTTACTATTTACTCTACTCCAGTTTCACTTTACTATTTACTCCACTCTAGTAATATTCTACTATTTACTCCACTCCAGTTTCACTTTACTATTTACTCCACTCCAGTTATATTTTACTATTTACTCCACTCCATTTATATTTTTCTTTTTACTGCATTCTCACTAGGAAATTTTTATATGGTTTATGGGCGTCATGGCGCTCTTCGGGAACGCAGCAGTTATTTATCAAACATTTTCGGAACTTTGGAAGGACAGAAGATATGAAAAACTCGGAAAACTTGCAAAGTGCAACAGAATATTCGTATTCAACCTCTCTGCTGCCGACTTCCTAATGGGCGTTTATTTGATCACAATAGGGATTGAGTCTGCTGCCTCCAATGGAAGGTGAAATTGGGGATACAGGGGCTAGTTAGCTGTTTTCTGATTAAATAGCTGAATCTATTTCCGCTTCGATTTTCGCTAAGTTAACGACAATGTATTGAGCTGAAATTTTCACAGAATGTAAATTTTATTTTACAGATGCATTGTATATTAATTTTATTGTTATTTGTCAAGTATAAGTTCCATTATTTGTTGTTTAAAGTATGATACTTCAAGGCCATCCTTTCTCTCGTCTCACAGGTTCATTTATTTAATATAAGTTCCATCAATAATTGTTCAAAATGTGATACCTCGAAACTATCCTTTCTCTCGCTTACCGGATTTCGACCGGTGTAAAATTGGGCCAGCGTGACGTTAATAACTAACCATTACAATAAAACTTCTCTCTTTGTTACAATAACCATACAACATTGCGTCTAATGAACTATTCATTACAATATAACTTATTTTAAATGTAATATAGCATAAGCTAGCGTCTACATAAACGCCAACTAAAAACCTTGTAATGCGAGGTCCATATTTACCTCGAATAACACGATTTTCGCATGACTTTCGAATATCTCAAAATAACATAATAGAATGAATCAAAGTAAATATTAACTCACGTCATACATTACTTCAGGTATTGCGTCACAGACAGGATATGGCGTTCGAGTACAACATGCATTTCACTCGGAGTTATCAATCAAATTTCCAGTCAGACTTCAGTATTCATGTTATTACTGATGACAAGTTATCGGTTATACGGTTCATTGCGTCCATTCAAGGTCGAGAGGTCAGCTACAGTTCAAAGTTCTGTGGTTTCGTGTATATGTATGTGGATCATCTCGATTACCGTCGCTGTGATACCATTGGTAAGTGCAATGACCTAAAACTAATTTTGATAAGTCTCCAGTAAATTTTCTTTTACCTCTTGTTTTACATACTGGAATGTATGCTGCTTATAATAGTGGAGTTGTGCTTTCTCTAGATAAATTCACTATCTGATTACTTCATCGAACGCTTATGGTTGCCTCTGCCTTTCGTACCAATGGATTTAATTCGCGAGAAAGAAATGAGGGAATTCATATTAAGAGCGAATACTCTGACCTACAATACGACAGATGCATTACCAGGTAAATGATGAATGCATTTGAAAATAAATATTCATCCATACCGTGTAACTTACGTAACTTGCGTGAATCAGCATCTTAGATAAAAACAAAATCATTATAACAAACCCGCGAGTGATTTGGACTTTGTAATATTGCTCCTAGTTATAGGACGACTGCAGGACAGGTCCCAAAATTCGGACACTCATAGTGGTATACACACAGGCGTACGAACTGGAGGTGCCACTATAGTTACGAAATTATCTTATTTTCAGATTTATCCTGGGACACAATGATAAATTATTTGCGAGATATCAAGGTTACAGGATTACATCACAAATGGAATCTGGATGACATCAAACCGTTTGGTAATTCATTAAATAGCGTTGCTTCATACTTCGTACTTAATTCGTTCCACGAGGCCATTCGAACTCTGAATCAATTATCCTTATTAGAAATAATGTAAAGTGAATTAATTCGTTCCCACACCGTGATATGAACCCATTTCAATAAACTTAAACAGTGAATAATTTAAGGTAAAAATAACACAAAACAACTGCTCAACACCACCATCTAGCGGATACTTTTTTTCAGGTTATTACAACTGGTTCAGTATCTGCATGCCGAACTTATATCCAAACGTCAACGATATTGCATGGGTTTACGCGACCTGCGTTATCGCGTTTAATTTCTGCGCATTCTGTTACATCACAATCGCCTACGTCATAATATACAAAGCGTCGTCGAAACCGGCGGTGAGAAAAAGTGTGCGAAAGCGATCGAGGCAATGGAGGAGAGACAGTAAAACTATGCAGAAAAAAATATTTCTATTGGGTAAGCTGAAAGATCAAGTATATCGTAGTTACGGCCGGGAGAAGAGACGGTCTCGGAAAAAGGCATAGGGCAGGATACTGAATTATTAGAAGTGTCTGCATGATCTAATATCAATATATAAATATATTACTTTAATTACTTTGCAATATGTTGATTTAAGTTTAGCGGCCATATCTGTATTTTATGGTTATTATTAATAGCCACCCTGTAGGTTCTCGTATTTCATGGCTAGTAGGTGTGAGGCTGAGCGCGATTTCATAGGTCCCTTTGATGACTAATAGTTGGGTTGGTATTATACACGGGTATAGAGCTTTTTCAGTTACCTGGACGTCATAGTTGCATATTATAAATAGATATTGCTGTATAACTAATTATGTTTTATTCTTTTTTAGTCGCAACAGATGTACTATGCTGGCTTCCCATCTGTATTATATTTCTTTATCATATTGTCAACGGAAGACATATAGAGAGAGGATTAGTGGATTTTACAGGTAAATCGAATATTGAATCTCATTTAAACAGTATTCGATTTGCATTATCATATCGTATACAACTAGCAACCCATAATATAGAAAAAAAGGCGCACAACCTCCGTGGGAAAAATCAGGCTTGAAAACTCGAACCTCGATTATCCGAACAAGTGCTGGTTCCGACAAGTTGGATAATAAGTGTTCACTGTATCTTTATGTTTCCAGGAACTGTACTGCTACCAATCAACAGCGCAATTAATCCGTTATTATATTCGCACGCGTTATGGAAACTCAAAGATTTTGTGCTGCATAAACTCTGCCCGAAACCAGCATCAAAACGTGATTTTCTGCCTTACAGCTATTTCAAAACCGATTCTGTGTCATCAACCGGAAATAATGACGTCATCAATAGGGCAGTGAGATTTGAGGGACATGGGAAAGAAGGTAAGTGTGCAAGACTGTAGTTAGAGGGGGGAGAAAGTACCGCTGTACCAGCCAAATACTAAATACCGCTGTACCATTCTGCTACCAGGGTTATCTTAGTTGCACTCGTGGTATCTAGAATGATGTGCGACATTAAAAAACGTAAAACCTCTAATTCGTAGTACAATGCTATGATAAGTAACGATTGGGAGAGGGACTATTTTGGATATATCGACAGTTAGTGACTAAGCATTATGCTACGAGTTATAGAGGTTCACCGTTTTTAATGTCGCACATCATCCTCGATAAAACAAGTGCAGCCGGCACGAAAAGCTAACATTGGTACCAGTATGGTATTTAGCTGGTATAGGTGTTACTGCTGGTACAGTTAGTACTGTTGGTATAAGTGGTTTTGCTTATATAGGTGGAACTGCTGGTATAGCTGGTGCTGTAGGTTTTAACATTGTCCTTAAAAAGGCCGAACTTTCACATACAACAACACATCTTCTAGTGATTTACCCCTTGTTGTTATTTAGAAAACATGATTGAACCAAGTCTCACCGTGCAAATAAAAGAACACAGTGACGTAACGAAAGATGTAGAAAACCTCATACAGAAAAGAACTGACGTCATAGAAAAAAAGACTGACGTAACAAAAGACTCAACTTTACGAGCAGGCGAACACGTTTCGCTCTGCGATTCAAAAATCAACAAATATGAAGCAACAAAAGATAACAGTGGATCGCTATGTGGTGACAATTCAATATATAAATTCAGTGATTGTGAAGTAAGATGCGAAGATAGCATGACGTCACAAAATAGATCGTCGGAAAACTTTACGCTGTTAGCTGAACTGCAACAGGAGACGACTTTGTAATTCAAATAGTTTGGAACATTGTGAAATCATAAATGCTATACTTACTGTAATATTTTCTGCAATAACCAAAGGTCATTGAATATTACCTAATATAATAATGTAAGAAATAAGAATTTCAACACAACGTAACACATCATTACCACTAATTAATTTCAGTGGGCCTAGGTAAATTCTGCCGGAGATATCATTAGTACAGCATTGAATAGTCCGTTGGATAAGAAGGATTTCGTTGCTGGAACAACTGAGTTCCTCCCATGTCATCCTCATGGAAATTGGGGTATCCAAATGCATTTTGTTCCGTTACCCCGGGCCTTTGAAATCGCGGGCCAGCAAATGCAGGAATATGGAAGTTGGGTTCATTAAATTGGGGGTACAAATATGGGTACTCTTCTGAAATTGTAGGTGAACGACTTTGATGACCATATTCATAGTATTGTGCGTATACATTCGGCTCTTCATCTTGTAACCATGGTCTACCGACCATGCGTCCTTCCCAGGGAAAACGGGGACGTAAAAACGCATTTGCCCCCGGGAACCTGCGTGCTTGATTTCGGGGGTGATCTGAGGGATGTTGGGGGCGTCGTGGTAGGATTACTGGTAACCTAGCCCCAGCCCTCGCTATGGATCTAGGGGCGTTGCGAGAGCGCGCTCTTCTGGATGTGGTCGGGATCACAGTACTCTGACTTAGGGCCACGTTAGACGTCGTGATCACCGAACGGGCACGCCTCTCTTCCAATGCCTTATCCAGCTCACCTGCAGAGAGAGGGAACACTCGTATCTTTTCCCCATTGATCTCAACGCTCCCGCTCAATTGCACGGCATTTGCGCAGTCTTCTGGCTCTTCTAACTCAACGAAAACGTTTCCCCTACAGTTACCGTTTATATCACGCATGATATATACACCATGTGGCATTATGTTTATGCCTTCGAGAACTTCCTCGATGTGCAGCGAGAGAAGTTCAAGCTTTGGCACTTCTGTCATTTTTATACAAGTCATTTTCTTTGTCATAATTCGGTTTTTAGTTGCAGGCAGTAATTTCTTGCCCGTTGTACTTCTGGTAATTTTAACAACGGGTCCGATTTGCCGCGGGGGAACCAGAAGCTGGGCGAGATTTCGTTTAGCGTCTACGCAATCCATTTCGTCCATTACCTTAGCGGTAACATGCTTCACTAACACTTCTTGTTCTCCTATTTTTGATTTACCGATTTTCCCGACATCGGCAGCTCCTTTAACAGTCGCGAATTTGATGAAAACACATCCACAACGATCAGCTAACTTCGTGCGAACGAAGTGAATGTCGTCATCTGTGATTGACAGGTCGCTGAGGAATTCACGGATTTCGGATTTCGTGATGTCAAGGTGTGTATTCTCTATGCAAACGTACAGCAGCTGCGGATCCTCGGTATCTGGGGATGGGTGCTCTTCTATTAGCCCCATTGTAGTAGAAACTGGGTCAACTGGTGGGTCATCGTCTATTATAATGATTGAAGTGGGAGTACTATTTGCTTTTGACATACGAATGGGGCGACCAGGGGGTATCTTTGATTTCGACATACGAACGGTTGGGGGTATATTTAATCTTGACATACGAACAGGGGCAGTTAGGGTTGTCTTTGATCTTGACATGCTAATGGGGGCAGCTGGGGTTGTCTTTGGTCTTGGCATACGGACGGGGGCAGCTGGGGTTGTCTTTGGCCTCAACATACGAACGGGGGCAGCTGGGGTTGTCTTTGGGCTTGGCATACGAACAGGGGCAGCTGTCTCTGGCCTTAACATACGAACGGGGTCGGCTGGGGTTGTCTTTGGCCTCAACATACGAACAGTTGGGGGTATATTTAATCTTGACATATGAATGAAGTTAGCTGGGGTTGTCTTTGGTCTTAACATACGAATAGGGGCAGCTGGGGTTGTTTTTGGCCTTGACATACGAACGGTTGGGGGTATATTTAATCTTGACATATGAATGGAGTTAGCTGGGGTTGTTTTTGGTATTGACATACAAACAGTTAGGGGTACATTTGATTTTGACATATGAATGGAGTTAGCTTGGGTTGTCTTTGGCCTTAACATACGAATGTGGGCAGCTGGGGGTATATTCGGTCCTGACATAGCAAAGGGGGTAGCTGGGGGTATATTTTCTGTTGATAGTGGAAAGGGGGTAGCTGGTGGGGTCCTAAATCTTGTAATAATAGTAGGAATAGGGGCACGATTAGGCATAGCGACAGGCCGGGTAAAAGGTCGAATTTCCGCTACTGGGGCGGTTGCCTTGCTTCTCGGCAGGGAAATGGAACCTCTGCATCGAAAGGGGGGAATTAGGGGTGTGGGTACACCTGTAACAGCATGAGGGGTGCTATCGGTAGTCTTAGTGACCCAAGGTACAGTTATTGCTGATGTCGAAAAAGTTTGGTTGGCACATGCTGTTGAAAAGATCGCTTTGCCTGAATTCAACGGCTGATAAATAGATGCTGAGATTGTGGATGGTGAATATATAGTATTATTGTTTTGCACATTCCATGTCTTAACTTCATCACCTATTACCATATTCACATAATTAACATCACCACCCATTTCCTGTATTGAATTTTCATGGGGAGTGACCCCATTATCCAATACAGATATGGGATTCAGAGATCCTGTTCCTTCCATATTCGCTTCAGCATTATTTTTTCGCTCTATTTCTTCCTCTTTATGCATCCTTTTTTCGTCAAGATCCTGTTCTTCCAATTTCCTTCTGAATTCTTCCATTGCCATCTTCCGTCTTTTGAATTTATGCAGGCGTTCTTCTTCTTGCATGTGCTGCTTCAGATGCCATTCCTGCAATTTTTTATTCCTCTCTGCTTCGTATTGTTGGCTTTGCTGAAGAGGGATTTTACTAAACTATTACAATTTTTTTTTAAGTTTGAGAACCACTGCAATAGCCTAAATCAGAGGTGTGCAACCTTGTAGCACTGCTGGGTCAAATACACTTAACCGGATTAAACAGCGGGCCGCACTTGCATTTCAAATCACCTGTCTACCAGTGAATAACATAAAAAAATCGATTTGGTTTTTAGCAAATCAAATAAATCAACTTCAGGGGCGCTTCGCTATTCATGTTACATCAAAAACAGTTGCTGAGTGATGAAATATGTAAGTCTTAGAGAATGGTGAGACGTTGCGATTAAAAACTTTTGTGGAATTGAGATCACCTAATCATTTATTGCCGAAACAATTTTATTGCAATGTATAATGTCACATAGCACCGTTTGGATCCCATATTCTTATTTAAGTAGTAGAAAATGTTTTACTGCAGTTGGGTTTCGACCATAAATTGGCTTTCCATAAACACACTACCAAGTCAGGCTGTGCAGGCACATAAAGACGCAAGGAATATTCACTATTCATATAGCGGAGATTACGCAGTTACAAACAATATATACGGTTCTCCTAGAACAGTGGTTCTCAACCGGAACCACTTGGCTCCCAAAAGGAGGAATTTAAAATTCCTGGGAGGAAATTTCACGAAGCCTTGAATTTGCTGTGAAAATAGTTTCTAGGTTTTTATTTTCAGTTTACGCAAGGTCTGATCAGCACTACATGATAGTTTTCTAGAATCTAGATTTATCTACTAGCTTCGAGTTGTAATGACAAATGACTATTAGTTTCTCAGCACGAGGCTCAGTGTTCTCATTGAAGTTGTATGAAATTTTTAAATACGTTGTCGATTTTTTGTTCTTTTGTTTTCTGTAACAATCAAGCGGCTGGGGAAGAAATGCAAATGTCTGGGTTTGGTAAGGGAGGAATACAGAAAAAACATTGAGAACCCCGGGCCTAGAACCTTATTTTTGCCTAGAACTTATCAATAAATATTTTTACCTTCTTTTCCTTTCTGAATTCTTCTGATCGCTTCTCATCCATCAACCTTTTGTTTTTCTCGACTTCTTCAATCATCATTTCTTTTGTGATCTGGTAAACCGTTATTCTTTTCCCATCCAAGCCTTTGTTTGCTTTTGATAGAGCTGTCTGGTAGTCTTCTGCATTCATAAATTCGGCATACGCCCGACCGGTATCAGCTTTATAGAAAAAACTGCCTTCGACAAATTTTACACCGTTGAAAATCATTTCGATCGATTCACGAGTTGCATTTGATGAAATCCCACATATTTCTACACAAACGCAATTATGATTCGAAGCAAGAAAACTTGACTTTCTAGGATATCTTTCATCTGACAAAGTGTTGCTATGATCACGTTTGCATCCTGTGCGTGATGAAGAGTCATCTTGGGTACTCGTCCCACAATATAAATTGTTCGTCTCGTCCGATGTGGGCAAGACTTGGATGCACTTTAGCCCCATCAAAGTGTTGTTCTGTTTCAATGCTTGGATTTTAGCTAAACTCGTTTCAAATTTCACTAAACCACTACCGGTAGCCAGCCCATCTTTGTCCGTTATGATTTTGATTTCTGATATCGGAAGACCGGCAAAAAATCTGCTGATGACATGGTCTGACGCCCAGGTTGGCATCATTCGAAGACAGACCGAATGAGTCTCGTTATCTTCTGATTCATTATTGTTGTGGTCATAATGCTTCTGACTTTTGTCCAATTCCATGGTTACTTATTTTCGACTCTATTTTGTTACCGGAAATCTTTTCTTTGTCTTTAAGCAAATCAGTTTTCTATTCGTCCATAATGTGAATCCAATTCTCTGGGATTGAGATCTCCATTGGACATATTGTGACTTAAAATTCTATCAGGATATCTACAATAGGTAAATAGTGCGTAGGTTAAAGAAGTAAAAACACTCAAATGTAATAATCAAATGTAATATTAGGATTGTTGTACAATTCTACTCCCTATAATTAACAGAGAACTAATGATGGTAATAATTGTGACTGTAACCGCTAGACAATTATCAACAACTCTCTCTTCTCACATTTTAGCATTAATGACATATAATATACTGAGGATAAAACTCTTGTGAAATATAAACTTGAATGCTAGAATTGTTATACAATTATCAATTGCAATTTCCTTTCGCAAATTGTCACACGAATGCAACCATCATTGCACTTATTTATTCACATCACATTCCTACAGACATCAGCAATGTTTAAGGCAAATAATGTGTGTTACAACCACATATGTATATATACAGTATATACCAGTAATATGTTTAATGTTACTCAATGTTTGTAATCTAATTATCAAATCAACCGTACCATTTACCTCAATTTAACCATTTGAATGTTCATTCGCTACTGCTATAAAATTGTTCGATTGGGCGGGAAGTTTATCGTACAGCATGTGTGGGAGATCCCCTCAAGTCTCGCAACAGCTGTCATCACAACAATGACCTTCAAACTACAGTATATGACCATGGCTTCGCATTGCACATTTTAGTGAAAATAACAGGCTATATTAGTAAGGGCCCTGCAGAAAAAACATTCTATCCATTATTCAGGATGTGGAACATACTGATGATGATATTTGATAAGTTGTTATTACGTTAATTCGAAATGACTTGCCCGCGAGGCGCCTAGACGCTGACTCACTCAATATTCGTTGTGTTGTGGCCGTTGTAGCTTGTGGTAAACATGTCAACTTGCTAGTACTGTAATGTACAATATTTATGGACCTTTAAACCCACTGTACTGCATCTTCCAAGTGCCGTGCCCCCTGCTAATTCGAAATGAGTTCCCATGTCAACTTGCTAGTACTGCACAGTACAATATTTGTGTAACTTAATGTACACGTGCTTGTAAAACCAATGTACTGTACTACTTTTCTTAGCGATCCATTTTCTGTGGTTTCATGTCGGTGTTGTGAAGATGAGGGTTGATTATAACCATTGTCCGTAGGCGATAAACTTTTCCTCGGTTAAATTTAGCTGTTTTTGCTTTCATATTGGAATATTTATATCGCCGGAAGCTAAGTTTTTCAGGCTCACGAGGCGTATTATTTGTGACACAATAATAGAATTGGCAGTCAGCTACACAAGATGTAGTAGAGGCAGTGCTGGATAGCCAAGCAATGTAAGGTTGATAATGTAACATAGAAAACTTCTTTGGTGGCAGTGAAGCGTTTATGGTATATTTTTATTATTTAACACTGTTGTGTGGACACTACAAATACACTCCTGCTAACAAGGAATGGTTAGGAATAAGAGTTAGGTACGCCGTGTATATTATCTGTAGTTGTAACTCATAATCTCTGTTAGATGATAAATGATTATTTACCTCTTTTCTATGTATGCACCCATGTAGTCTGAATCCACATCTGTATAACTGATTAGATTTCATCTTGAATTTAGTAGTTTACTATGGAAATCCAATTTATGGCCTGAAACCCAGCTGCAGTGAAATATTCTCTACTACCAAGATAACCAGTGCTTATTGCTACATAGTCAGTGTGAGAAGGGATCTAAACAGCGCTACGCAACATATTATATCCGTTGTGACATGTATATAGGTAATGACATGATATGTACTTAGATTCATTCCCACGACTGCAAAGAGCGCAGAGTTAATAAACCGTCTCGATGTTCTCCTAATTAACGCAATTCTATTATATCTCATCTTGGAATAGTCATAGGTCAAAGGTTACAATGCGCGTATATTTACTTGCACTTATTTGTCTTGCTCTGCCTGTTTTGGCCGCAAGCCAATGCGATTCATATGAAACGAGATGTCCCCCTGAACACAAACAGGGTAGGCCGGGGAAACGGGGAGTTCCAGGCATCAGGGGATCGCCTGGTGTTCCCGGGCCTGTGGGGCCAGCAGGTCCCACCGGGCGTCAAGGAATCGTCGGTGTGAAAGGAGATAGAGGGAGCCAGGGACCGGCAGGGCCACGTGGTGTCGCTTCCGTTCTCGATTTTCATAAAATCAACACGATGATTGATCAGAAACAAGCGCCTGTAATTGGTGAGTTTGAATATGCATGACCGGATGTAACCCCGCGTAAGAACGCTACAGAAGAGATCTGTTGCGTCATAATATAATACTAGCATTACTCTTGGTTATAAAACTATTATCTAGCAGCGACTAGATCTTAACTTAGATCGGCCCTTTAGTTCACAACATGCAGTGATGACAACAAGTAGGTATGGCTTCCACTGCTCAATAATTATATAATGAGACGTCAGGGGCCTTTTGATATCTAGCAGGGAATACCCAGGGACAGTTGCAGATTTTTCCGTGGCATTGTTTTATCCAGAGACGATCCTGCAACAAGCAAATTTATATCTCAATATTTTTTTACAGCTGAAAACAATAAACTAAAGGACAGGATTACGAAACTTGAAAGTAAGTCTTCATTTACGTCACGTTCACATATATGGATGTATGCATAGGCCTGCCAGATCGTGCTTTTTTCTAACAATTCTGCTTATTTTAAATAATACTGTCTTGGAAAATATCATTGTGCTCATTTCTAAGAAATGTGCTTATTTTATGATCTCACTCCGCTCCGCTCCGCTCTCACTTTTATGGTGTACGGAATGTAATCCCTGCAATACTGGATTACTGAGCATGGCTAACTCCTCCGCTTTTCCCATATCTGCATGTCTTCGATACAGAGGATCCTATGACAAGCAAATTTATGTCTCAATATTTTCTTTACAGCTGAAAACAATAAACTTAAGGACAGGATTGCGAAACTTGAAAGTAAGTTTTCATTCACGTTTAATAGTAGTGAGTTCAAGCCGTTGTGTAGCGTGGGTTGCCTGCACCCTTCGCAAGGCAATTGCGCCTTTTAAAAGAAATGCCCGGATAGCTCGAACTCCGGTAACCTGGAAGTAATTTGCCTGATCCGTGGTCATAGAAGTATTGATATTAATGATATCATTTCATCGGCGATGTTCAAAACTTTCACCGCTCTGAATTCACAGTTATTGAATATTTCGACCGAAGTTCTTTTAGCAGCTTAGAAGCGTCTGTGTCATCAAAGCGTTTAATTCTGGCTTGTCATAATACAATGTTAACGAGAAGTTTGAATCTGCCTTGAATCGTTCGGTGCGAGAAAATTACAAGAAAAACGTTTTATATAGAAAACCAGCGAAAGTGCGTTTGTATATTAAAAGTCACAACGCCAAATTTGGTTCAAATCGGTCCAACCGTTCGGTTTTCTATTGCGTAAAACCCCCCAACGCTCATTTATATAAATAGGACATTGGACATTATTTGAATGTAATATTCCATCAGAATGTAGATGCGTCACGATTCCTATATCAATTCCAACATTCCCACCGATACGTCGAGTTTTTCCTCCGTCACCTAGAAGAAGCTTTCCACCCAGACGTAGAGGTTCAGTCGACCTGTTACGTCGAGTAGCGGTCTAAGTACGGGGATGATACAATATTTCAACTGTAAGAAATAGCTGCGTGCATGGCTAGTCGGTGTGCAGTTAACCCTTGCAGCAGCTTGCAAAGACACAAAATAAAATCCTCATCGATTCAAGATGATTCGATAACGCGCATTAGAAGTAAAATGTAAGATCATTGGTCTCAATCTCAATCAATACAAGTGTTTCGATACTGTTTATGACCAATAATGAATCACATGAATTATATTGGCTGCTATTAAATATAGTATGAATTGATAAAGTGATGTATACAACAAAGGTACCTCCATGTTCGAACTCTAGTCCTTAAAAAGTTCCATGCTAGTATTGCAACTGTCTATTCAACTATAATTAACAAAAGTCCGGTTAGACAAGTTCAATATTTACAGAGGTCCGGTGAAATATATTTACATGCATTTACATGCAATGTGGGTGAATAGGGTAATATTTATCTCATCCTGGAGCCTGAGGTCCAGCTTCAACACTCGGAAGATACCGCGGTCCACCAGTTAAGTAGCCCTGGTATAGGCTATTGGCTTCAGCTGTCAGCTTATATTCACAAAGCATCACTAAAGGTGTCGCTAACCAGTATTACAACTAGATAGGCTGCAATTTGCTTTAGCCTTCAGCTAATCACAGATCATCACTCATTGTAGACACCATTCTGTACTAACTTTTTTCTACTTTACAGAATGCCGATGCGTCACGAAAATTCCGGTTCCAGTCGCAACAGTGATCCCGTTCATACCACCATCATTTACAATTCCTAATTTCCCCAATATCCCATGGAATCGAAGAATATTTCAGTAATCACAGTAACACGTCCCAATCGTATCTATTAATGTTTTCACAATAATAAAACTTGTAAATAAAATATAAACTATCTATCTCTGCTTTAATGACGTATTCAGATATCATTGTGTATGTCATAGTTGTATAAATATATGTATATCGAGATATGAATAGTGTTGTTTCTTAAATTTAGAAGAAAATTCATTTTCAATATCTTAATTTATAAATACGTATTATAAGAAGCGCGCGAAAATGAGACTTAAATTGTGTCATCACCCCCTCCCAAAAAAAGAGCACCCCTGTACTTTAGATAACAATTATCAGCAAACAATTATATCAGCACTACTCTCTAGTGGTAATAAATATTCGTTTCACGGTCGAGTGACATCGAAATTTGTAACAGAGATATTTACTGGGAGGGGTTATTGAAAATATCTCTTCAATGTTTCAGTTTCAGCCTAGTTTTTGTGGTGCTTACAGTTTCAGTGGAAGGTGAACGTAACTCTTCAATTTAAAAGGTAGCCACGAGTAGTAAATTACTACTTTATTCCCCATATTTATACGTTGTCTCGCGTATAAGTTAGAGGCTGCGAGGTCTTTGTTACCGGTGTTGGTTTGGTTTCTGTCATGTCGTTATTTTATACTGTGTTGTGTAGACACTACAAATACACTCCCGCTAACAAGGAGGAAACTAAGCAATCGTTGTCCGGTAATCGGAAGTTCACATAAACAAAACGTAAACGGTTAAACGATGCTAATAAGTAAGATATAAATCAATCAAAATATAAATGCTTTTACAGTTAGTTTAATAACATCCAGATAGCGTTTGTTTAATTTCATCATGTCGAT
Organism: Halocynthia roretzi; assembly: GCA_013436055.1. Lineage (NCBI taxonomy): Eukaryota > Metazoa > Chordata > Ascidiacea > Stolidobranchia > Pyuridae > Halocynthia > Halocynthia roretzi. The sequence continues at coordinate 8,705 of QRAM01000791.1, read as the reverse complement.
GTCAATGGATTCTGGAAGTTTGATGGTCAGGTCAAAAGTAACGTATCAGAATCAAGTCCTCAATATGATGTTGGATCCCGGGATAAAAATGGACGAACTGTGGACAAAAGTGAGGGTGGGATGCGGGTTCTCAGACGCCCAGCTTTTCACCCTCAAATGGATAGATGACGAGGGTGACCCTTGCACCATAACCTCTCAACTCGAGCTCGATGAAGCGGTAAGGCTCTACGACCTTAACGAGGAAGACACGCTAATGTTTCATATATTCAACGGGATACCCGCCGAACCGGGGGCCCTGTGCCCCGGGGAGCACAAGATTTACAGACGGGGTGCGAGAAGATGGTACAAATTCAAACGTAGGCTGAAGAAGTTGAAGGGTCGCAGACCCCGGATTCCCGTGATGGAAGGACCCATGGGTGACGGACCGATGCCACCGCAAGAGGGCGACACAAATAGGGCAACGCACTACAATCCGGCGACGGGGATGGGAGGTGAGGTCGTGCAAGCCACGTCAAAAACAGGCCCTGGCTTCGGCTTGAAAGATTTTGATTTACTGAGAGTTATTGGTCGGGGTAGTTACGCGAAAGTATTGCTTGTGAGTTTGAAGAAAACAAAAAAGCTGTACGCCATGAAAGTCATCAAGAAGGAGCTGGTCACCGATGAGGAAGACGTAGACTGGGTACAAACAGAGAAACATGTTTTTGAAACCGCGTCGAATCATCCGTTCCTCGTCGGTTTGCATTCATGTTTCCAGACTTCGGAACGGCTGTTTTTCGTCATCGAATACATCAACGGAGGCGATCTCATGTTCCACATGCAAAGGCAGAGGAAATTACCGGAAGACCACGCAAGATTCTATGCTGCCGAAATAGTCCTCGCGCTTCACTTTCTGCACGAGAAAGGCATCATATACAGAGACCTGAAGCTTGATAACGTTTTGCTCGACAGCGAAGGTCACATCAAGCTGACCGATTACGGAATGTGCAAGGAAGGAATCTATAAAAACGGGACTACCTCCACATTTTGCGGAACCCCCAATTACATAGCCCCGGAGATCCTCAGAGGTGAAGACTATGGGTATTCCGTCGACTGGTGGGCTCTGGGGGTGCTCATGTTCGAAATGATGGCTGGGAGGAGCCCCTTTGACATCGTGGGGATGACAGATAACCCAGAGCAGAACACGGAAGACTACCTGTTCCAAGTAATCCTGGAGAAAGTTATCCGAATCCCGCGGTCGCTCTCGGTCAAGGCATCCTCGGTACTCAAGGGTTTTCTAAACAAGGCGCCGCAGGACAGGCTCGGATGCAACCCGAGCACCGGGTTCCAAGACATCATTGACCATACATTTTTCAGGTCTATCGATTGGGACCAGCTCCAAGCAAGACAGGTCATTCCACCGTACAAACCACCAATCAATGATGAGTACGGCCTTGAGAATTTCGACGCACAATTCACAGAAGAACCTGTACAACTCACCCCTACGACTCCGAGAACGATTTCCAAAATAGATCAGAGTGAATTCGACGGTTTCGAATACATCAATCCACTGCTAATGACGAGCGGAGACGTCGTATGAACAATTGACTACGATTTATGTTATTATGTGCCTTTCACAACTGGACAACTATAGACAATTGACTTTTTACAACACTTGATGCCAACATGCAGGCAAATGACCATTTTAATAACTCTTTACTTTACCAGGTAACAGAAAAATAAAATACAACAGCGACCTTATGAATTTCTTGCAAAATACCTAATGAAACCACGTATATTCCGATAATTTTTCACAAAATAATATGGCGTTACGTTGTAAGCTACAAAACTTTCAATATAAATGAAAATATCTATTATATCGTGTATATATCTTTTATAAGCTGTTTAAGCTGTTTAAAGGCCATGCAGGCAAATATTTGACTAACTTAATAGCTCTCAACTGTAGCTTAATAGCTCTCACACTTTTTCCACGAAATAGAACAGCTGTTTACATTGCAAGCTACAGAAATTACAGATGTAAATTCATTATATCGTGTACATTTGCTGTTCCAGCCATCTCCTGTTTACAATTATTTCATGGGCATTGACTTGTAAATTAAGTTTGCATTCCTCACACCCTAAATTTTGACTATTATCGCATAGGGCTTCTTGACGCGAAACTTCGGTACCAATGAACTTCAGTAGTTGAATATTCTTCATCAAAATTAGCAACGTGCTAATTTCAATGTCGTTATAAGACTGTTTTATTTTGATATTTCACATGGTGCATTTGTAATTCAAACATTGCTGAACTGTTTTTCTTTCAAGACCCGATGGTGCAAATGATATGTTGATTTCTTACTTCATCTTAGCCCAGCTCATAACATTTTCCCCAGCCATTCCCTTGGGCTAGCACCTCCTTAAGCCTATGCTATACTGACCTTAGTAAGATTTGCCGAGTTAAAAATATCAGTTTCAATATTTGACAAACAGAACCTCGAGTCTCCCATATCTCACATATTTGTAATCTGCTTTGTCGCTTGGTCAGCAGGTTGAATCATTTCTCGACCAAGTATAGAAATTGATTAGCCAACAGCAGGAATTTTTATTCCCGGACAAAATGGGGATATTTATTTTAATCCTGAACCTCCCTAATACATAAACTGTACATTTTCAATATGTGATACAAATGTGAACACATAGCTTCCCTGATCTCTTTACACCTCTCTTACGATTCCACAGTACTCACAGAAGTGGTGGTACCACCTACATTAAGAGCCACTGACTCAACCACTACTAAATGAAATACTATTTAACAATATTCCTCTTTTTTATGAAATACAATTCTGTATAGCAAGACTAATTAATTAAAATAGAACTTCACAATGCCAGCTGAGGTTGAAAATTTAGAAGCCTATCTAACACATGCAAGGAATGTTCTGAAAAAATTTGAAAACTTTGTAGGATGGGACCCGCCTGATGTAACAGACGACAAGGGAAAGCATGTGACATGTCCTTACAATAAGGATCACCGCATGCCAACAAACAGGTAAAATTCCCTGTGTTCATAAGGCCTGAGGGTCAAAATAAAAATTACCGTGCATGCCAGCATATATAACTAGAGTTCGAAAGCATGAAAAATATTCAAAGGCTGAGCATAAAGATCAAAATGGTAATAGTAATGAAAAATGAATAAGTTCTGTGTATAAAGCAATCTCTCCAATAAATATAATTTCATTTTATGGTTTATTACTGTTTATATTTAGAATTACAAATGGATGAGCAAATTTTTTTAGTGCTTAGGGCCACGAAGGGTCGTAATCCAGCCCTGCCCACATCCATACAGTAGTGTACTTATTCTATCATGTTAGTCTTATATGGGTGATTCAAGTTTTATATACAATTTGCTGGTTAACACATACAAATTCTTGATAGGTAGATGGAAGCTGTCTTATTTTTGGGGTCGACTTATTCAGCTAATATAGGCTAAAACCGAAAATACACCCCAGAAATGTAAGGGTCAAGTTCTTGGTCAAAGTACAATATCGAAACACTTCTCTGGGTTTAGGTTGAAGCTCATGAGCTACAGTTTCCTGTATTTTTTTATGTTCACGAACTTAATGAGATTAAGGAGTAAAATAATTGAAATTACAAGTCTTTTGCTCCTTAATTCTGAGAGTATGCTATGTTGATTTGACTGGCCACATTTGACCGACCAGATAGTGAACATAACTTGTTTCGCAGGCTGGACAATCATCTTAAGACGTGCAAGTATCGACAATTTGGATATACGTCCGAAGAAATCAAAGAAATAATCGAACAGGAACATATAACTGAGCAAATGAAAGATCCAAATGTTGTAAATACAGGTAAATTTTGGCTCGTATGCATTAAACAATCTATTTGTATTCCTAAACTTTTTCATCCTGACAGATGAAATTATCGCCGATATTGCTCCCGGAGCAGGACTGCTAAGAAACAATAAACATTACATATGTGCTTTGAAACCTGAGCAAAGACTTGCGGTCTATAATTCAACGGCTTCGAAATGCTATTCGACAGAAAGCAGAATGCCTGATAAAGCTCTCTACGCAGATATGGAAGCTAGAGCAGCTGAAAAACTTTACGAGAGAGGTCACTTATTTTATAACTGTCTTTACATGGCAAGTCCGCACCTCTAATAACATTTGCAATGATATCTGAATTATGTTTTCAGATAATCCTGAGAATTTATCAGAGGTCGAAATCAAGCAAAAACTTCGCGACATGAAAAGAAGACGTCAGTCATACAGGGCCAAAAATGTCCATATTACACAAAGGTCACAAACAGAGGTATTACGCCAAGGCTATATACAAATTCCGTTACTCAGTGCTGCTAGCAGGCTTTACAGGAGGGTTGAAGGAATATATTTTCACTATTATATACAGTTTACTTTATAGCACCTAATACTTGGTTCGAGACCGGTCACTTTTCAATTTGTCATTAACAGATCATCAGAAATGTTCTGGAAGTGCACATGGAAGAATTATCAAAGCGATGGATTCCAGAAAAACCTCCTGGAGCCAAAGAAGGATCCTCAAACAGGTCGTCCGGGAATTCACAGGAGCACAGTAGGGATTCTTATAGGAAGGAAACGGATTCTTCAAAGCACAGAGCGCATGAATCATCCTACGAAAAGCAAAGGGAGTCGAGAGAATCTTATTACAGACCCAGATCTAGAGATAGAAGAGGTAATGAAGAAGAGTACAAGGATGTGGCATCCTCTAGGAAGGAATGGGAGGTTAGAGAATCTTCTTCCAGACAAAGCTCCAGAGATAGACGAGGAGATGATGAAGAATACAAGAATATGACATCCTCTAGGAAGAAATGGGAGGTTAGAGAATCTTCTCACAAACAAAGCTTCAGAGATAGACGAAGAGATGATGAAGAGTACAAGGATGTGGCATCCTCCGGGAAGAGAAGGGAGGCGAGAGAATCCTCTCACAAACAAAGATCTGGAGATAGACGAGGAGATGATGAAGAGTACAAGACTGCAAAGAGTTCTCATAAAAAGAGGAGAGATGAAAAAAGTGAAAAGAAACACAAAAAAGAAAAGCATAAATCAAAAAAGAGAAAGCAATCAAAATCAAAAAATGTTTAAATGTTTTTTTATCTTAGTATTTGTGGTGTGTGTTTAAATTAAATATACAGTGATTAAATTCAATTCACATTGGTTAGTTATCGAGGAACAGTTATCAAGTACAACAGACAAAACCTTCAATCAATATGACAGTCTACGCAACCTAAAAAAGTAGACATACCGTGCATCCTTGTAATCGATTGTGTAATGCAGGATGGCCATTTCCAAAAAGATGGACATTTTGCTGACACTTATTTTTAACCTAAATAAACATGTTCAATAAGTGAAATAGAAAAAGTTGCATAAAATATACTTTGATTTGAATAAATACCAAAGTTATGCTGAATGTCTTGGCTTTTGGTGCTTCAGTGCTCAAAAGCAGGAAGTCTGGCCTGCCTATATAACAACAGAACCACATGTACAAGATGAATACTAAAGAATGCTGTCATATTGATACTATAAACCTCAGCTCTATAATTAGGAATAAAGCTTTGTAAACTGCTACTAATACATTCGCTCAGCTCAAGACAAAAGTATTCAATATAAGCAAAAGTCTACAACACCCGGTATTCCCAGGCGGTCACCCATCCAAGTACTAACCGGGCCCGACGTTGCTTAACTTCCGAGATCGAACGAGATCGGGTGTATTCAACGTGGTATGGTCGTAGACGAAAGCAGATGCTTAAAGTTTGGTTTAGTTGCGTCGAGAGACAAGTTCTATTTTTCAATGCGTTATGAGCTGATCATTCTATATCGCTAGTTACTGGACTTGCAACATTGTACAACAGTATTTAGTATGTTGGTATAGCAGGTTTTAGTCTTGTCCGAAGCAAGTTTTTAAATTTCTATACAGTATAACAAAACTTATAATCTCTGGCTTCATTGTTTAATCACAAGTAGATATAAGATCAAGCTCAGTCAATCCAGCTGGTGATAGACACTGCTAAACTATAACCACTCTTCCTAGGTCCCATTACATTGCGACACAAATGCGAGGCTGACACGCAGGGTGTGATTATAATTTAGTGGAGAATGTGATTAAAGTAAGTGTGAATTTCGAAAGAGAGAAAAAATGAAAATTATTTCAATCAATCAATACCTCAGACGAATTCAAATACGCCCTGAAAATATTACTGGACAGACATGGTCGGATTAGGCTTACGCGAGTAACTATTTTGGCTCAAAACGCATTTGATGTTCAAGATACGCCCACGTAGAAACGAGGTTAGCCCCAAACTATAAAGAAATTGTTGATAGACCTCTATATTCGATAAAACACGAGTAATTCACCATTTTGTATCGTGATGACGTCACAACAAACTGGCCGATAGTAACTGGCTGTTCACCTCGGTGCTTGAGACACACATCTTGAATTGAGTAGTTTACTATCGAAAGTCAATTTATGGCCGAGGCCCAACTACTGTTAACTATTTTCTTCTGCTAAGATAACCAGTGCTTATTTCTTCATAGTCAGTATGAGAAGGGATCTGAACAGTGCTACATGACATATTATATCCTTGATATGAAGAGATAATATTTCTTTTACCGACTACAAACAAACTACTCATGCAAATGAAATAATAACTTTCACTGAAAAGTGATGGATTGAAGGAATAATCATAATTGCAAGGCAAATTGTACAGAGGATATAAATGCAAAAGCAGTAAAAGTTGATATGTATTAGGTCTAAAGGATATACAGCTTTTCTAAACACATCTACATAGACGCAAGTAACTTGACATACGGACAAAAATTAGTCATAATGAAGGCACTTGAACATTTGCATTATAGGGAATGTTTTACAGATGCATAGAAATAATAAAATAAGCATCAAGAGATTTCAATTCTAAATTACAAGAAATAGAAAGTCAAAACCAATCTGTAAGATGTGAAAGGTGTACAGAACATTTGTTGCCTTCTAGGTTAACAAGCAAGATAGATGTTTTAATATCTTCTATCAAACTACTCAAATTTTACAGAGGATATCAATGTATAAGCAGTAAAAGTTAATATCTATTAGTATCAAATAATATACAGCATTTCTAAAAACAAATAGACGTAAATAATAAAGTCATTGAACCATTACATGAAAAAAATCTAAAACGAACCCTGGAGGACACCTGTTTAAAAGAAAAGTTGACATTCACACTTCAGCGTCAGCAACAGACCTTGTGCAAATTTTCATATCGCTGAGTGAAAAACCCTTGGATATGTGACCCTAATACATTATTTCTACACTGACTTGCAGGGTGAACTTTCATTAAGTAAGATTAAAGATTTTTCTACATAAGATTGGAATGATCTTGAAAATTCTAAATAAATGTTAATGGGAAGCATTTATTGCAGGAATCTTAAAAATAAAAAGGTAACATCTGAACAGGTAACTCCTGTTCAGCACTAGCAATGTCCTTTTTCCTTTCATCTTCATTCTCATAATCTTCTGCTTTCTTAAACGCAGCAATAGCTTGTCTGTATGTGCGCAATGCTGTTAGTTCATGTCCAAGCTTTTCTTGGCCTTCTTCTATATTTCCCTGCTTACCTTCACTATCTGCAAGATTTTTCAAGATACGCCCATACAACTTATGTTTACCCACGTCATCTTTGAAATGCTTCTCCATTAGTTGTAACCCTTCGAACAAGTAATCTCCAGCTTTCTTATATTCTCTAAGATTATTGTTACCAACACCAAGTTCCAAGTAACAGGATGCCTGATCCTGCAACATTTCATTTATGCCAGATTGGACATAATTTGACAAGATACTACAGGACCTAACCTGCTTTTCCTTTTCTACAACCTTACATATCTTTTCAATACAACGTTCTATACCTTTCACAGCATCACTTGGTGAGCTATGAATTTTGAACATCTTACTTGCACATATGTACATGAAGTATGCACGAAGTAAACGAGTATGTTCGAAAAAAGAGTCCGCTTCCTGTTCAATGGATCCAGCAAACCATCCCACAGAGTCATAGATGGAAAGAAGCTTCATGATATCTTCATGTATTGGAGCATTACACATCATATGACATTCAGCAAGTTGGTGCGTGATTGCAAACCGACCCAAGTCATTTGGTCGGTATTCCAGAATATTTTGCAGATCTTGAGAAGCCAAAGAATATTCCTCATTCTCCATATGATGCTCTAAATTTTCTAAAGTAAAATTTAACAATTTATATCTTATATTTGTTTTTCTAAAAATGTCATATTGACTGTGAAGATATTTCTTTTGTTAATCTTCATCTCATATTCAATATAGTTTTAGAATTAACATGAAATTTTATATTATGAAAGGAATACAAGAGATAGTATAAAAAACTTTTATACCTTCAAGCAATTCTATTTCTTCTGGATTCAATTCTCTCTTGCTGGTGCTTGGTTTTATTTCTGACAAAGTAAAGAGACACAGCTTTACAAAAGTATACACAACACACCTAAGCAGGGTAGGACAGTTCTATTTCAAGTCAAATTTCTCTCTTTAATGAGAGATGAGAATGAAAACAAAGTGGGAATTACAGAGCTACCACATATCATATTTTCCATGTTGTTCAACAATTTTTACAGATCCATCAAATATATGGTGAGTATTTGAATGACTGTTTATGCCA
>QRAM01000790.1:2358-25898 GCA_013436055.1 Halocynthia roretzi | reverse complement strand
CCTTTTTTAAGTTAAGGTTAAGTAACTAGGTGGTTGGTGACTTCAAAAGAAGATAACGGCTCACGTTAGTTTGCTGTGCATATGAAGCTTATATGTACAGATTCATCGTCTCATATGTGCTCATTTTAGCGTGATTGGGTCATTAGAAGTTCATTTAGTAGCCTTTGGTGAAGTAAAAATTTCCAACCGCTAGATGTCACTGTTGGATCATTTATAACCGATAAGTGAAGTAAAATTTTCCAACCGCTAGATGGCAAAGTACAATCAAGTTTTATAAATGAACTTCTAATGATCCAATCATGCAAAAATGAGCACATATGAGACGTAATACATAAACCAACATTCTCTGAAAAAATTGGGTCGATTGATTCAGGTTAACCCCGAATAAATCTATTTCGAAACTCGAATACTTATTTCGGGTCGGCCGTAACGAGTGACCCTGTCGTTGAAAACCCTCAATAACTCGCGGACCAATTGCCGTCCCACTATATACGACACGCCAAGGAATGTAAAATTTCATAGCGAATCCATACATATAAGTCTCATACGCACAGCAAACTAACGGGATCCGGTATCCTTTTTTTAGGTTAAGGTTGAGTAACTAGGTAAAGTGAATTTCAAAATGGCCACTTAATTTCTACTTTCATCAATTGATGTCATCTTTCTTCAAAAGAACAATCTTGCAGCATAGATAATACATGTACTCTCATTATCATCATACATTATCTATGCTAGCAGTGTTTAGTTTACTGTTTACTTCTCCAACAATAGTACCTCATTACCATGTAGGTTATGGGTGGGTAATGGGCGTTGCTTGTATCCAGTTGTATTTCTGCAGAAATGGAAAGATCGAATACATTTATATTAGGCTGTACGTTATATGAGAATTGGCTTGAAGTGTTCAAGTATGAATATTTTATAGCGATATGAAGAACTTGTAGTTGGGTTTATGTTGTGGTCAATCTTTCTCTTTACCCTCGAAAACCTGTATCACGTGGTAAATTAAATGTCCGCGCGATTATTTAGGAGGGCGCGCAAACCATTGAATGATCCCGCCTTAATTTTAAACATGTTTTCTCTCTTTGAATTCTCACATACAGTATATTTGAAACAACGGTACCTTTAAATTGGCGTACGGAAAAAAAACTGGCAGTTGCTTTTGATCCCTGTTGCTGTAAGCAACTCCCTTACATGCGAAAGCATTCTCGCGTTCCGTTTGTTGGAAGTCGATCAAGTTAAATGAAATATTCTTCGAGATGTTGCTCTAATTTCCACTAGAAAATAATTCAGTGTATACAGTTATTGAATATTCTATATTAATTATCGGGGCAATAAATCTAATATCCTTCTACAGAATTTATATTTTTTACCTCTATACCTTCGAGTTTGACATCAGGATGTACGTTCTGAAAAGAGGTGAGTACATATTTGGAAATCTGTAGATTTATTCCTAAACCAAAGTAAAAGAACGTTCTGCTGTCCAAGTATGATGGTCTGATGATGAATACGAGTTAAAATGTCGAATTACAACTTAAAACCAACCGCCTTAACCTTTTTTATTGCAATTACTATCATACTTCGCCAGGAGGCTTATGTTGTATTTCTAATTTCATGATACTTGATCCAGACAAAATATAATCTTAGTGCTTCAGTAATGAAGGTCTCCATATATACCCCTGTTACATATGTATGTTTTAATTGTGGAAATGTGAATATTTATAGATGGACGCCGAGAGCGTGTCATGTTTGACAAAATCACATCAAGAGTATCGAAGCTATGCTATGGCCTTAACATGGACTTTGTGGATCCAGTAAGTTGAAATCAATGTTCTGTGAACTATAAGCGTAGATACGTTCTGAATAACATCAGCTGTACTTAACTGATTTTGTCTTCTGTCCAGGCACAGATAACCATGAAGGTGATAAGCGGCATCTACGAAGGCGTCACCACGGTGGAGCTTGACACTCTTGCTGCTGAGACGGCTGCAACGATGACAACCAAACACCCAGACTATGCCCTTCTTGCTGCACGTTTAGCAGTGTCAAATCTCCACAAAGAGACTAAGAAATTGTTTAGTGGTGCTTGGACCTTCTATCTAACATTTTAACGACCCTATTTCTGTTTCTTGTTGTCTTCATTAACATCATTAATTCACGGTTTTAGCGGTCATGACCGACCTCCGGGAATATGTCAATCCACGCAATAACAAACATTCACCACTGCTCTCCAAGAAAACGTATGATGTCATACTGGCTAATACTGATGTAAGTACCATGTACTAAATAATGTTGGAATACTGTTGTGAAGTAACATAACAAAAATTTATGTATTGCAGAGACTCAATTCGGCCATCATCTACGACAGGGATTTTTCGTACAACTTTTTTGGTTTCAAGGTATGTATTTTTTTTTGTTTTTGACAGCGTTCCTCAGCTACTGAATGCACTGGTAAGCTGATTTTATACTGTCATAGAGTAATTTTTGAAGTATTTCACTAGTGCCACTAAAAACACCATATCAGGGTCATCCCCGAGAATAACGTTTTCACTAAATAGTGGTGACTTTTTTGCTACTTCAAACATTTTTTATCATGCACAGCCGTGGTTCCCAACTGTGTTTGATTCACTGCCCTCTTTCGCTGCTGAGTTTTAACTGTCACCCTCCTTTGAGTTTATCCAGCTTAACTTTTATGATAGAAGATGTGTTGCAGTGCTTCTTTGTCTCGTAGGTTGGGAACCACCGCTAAACGGTATCAGAAATTTAATTTGAAGATTTCATTGTGTTTTAATTCTTGTCGAACTCTATCTTTGCTATAAAGACATTGGAACGATCTTATTTGCTCAAACTTAATGGAAAAGTAGCCGAGAGACCGCAACACATGCTGATGAGGGTGTCTATTGGCATACACGAAGGTGATATCGATGCTGCAATAGAGGTAAAGATGTTTAACCATGCAATTGAATGATTCCAACAGCTATAAATATAGCAATTTTTTCCACAATAACTCCGCTTTGAATTTATAAAAATTTAGACGTACAATCTGTTATCTGAACGTTGGTTTACACATGCTTCACCAACTTTGTTCAATGCTGGAACCAATAAACCCCAACTATCGAGGTTTGTTTTGTGCACTGGAACCAAAGTTCCTGCTAATTCTGTTATAATTTCAACTTCACATTTGTGTTTTCGAACAGTTGCTTTTTACTAGCTATGCAAGACGATAGCATCGATGGTATTTACGAGACCCTCAAGCAATGCGCTCTCATATCAAAGACCGCTGGCGGAATTGGACTCAGTGTATCAAACATCAGAGCTTCGGGCAGTTATATAGCCGGGGTAATTTAATTTAGTTTCAATTCAACTAGCATGCCACTGATCTTTTTTGGTATTATCGATTAAGTTACAATTTTTGTTGCAGACAAATGGAAATTCAAATGGCCTATTGCCTATGCTTAGAGTATACAACAACACTGCAAGATATGTAGATCAAGGTGGAAATAAGGTAATGCCAGCCTGATCATTTGATCTTGAACAAATTAAGATTTTCCATAGTTAAAATTATTATTTATACCATGATACTCCAGAGGCCAGGTGCCTTTGCCATTTACCTCGAACCGTGGCACGCGGACATATTCGAATTCCTTGACGCCAAGAAAAACACTGGCAAAGAGGAGTCTCGTGCCCGTGATCTTTTTTATGGGTTGTGGATTCCAGACTTATTTATGAAACGTGTGGAAAACGACGAAAACTGGTCTTTGTTCTGTCCGGACGAAGCAAAGGGTCTCTACGATACCTGGGGAGATGAATTTGAAGCACTTTATGAACGGTAGGGTCCCATTTAGAAAAATCATACCGCCATGAATATTATTGACATGTTCCACGAATATTGTTTTCTCACCAGGTACGAGAAAGAAGGCATAGCCAGAAAGTGCATGAAAGCACAAAAGCTGTGGTATGCAATAATTGAATCCCAAATAGAAACGGGTACCCCATATATGTTGTACAAAGACGCCTGCAACAGGAAGTCGAATCAGAAAAATCTAGGCACAATAAAAAGCTCCAATCTCTGTACCGAGATTGTGCAATTCACAAGCAAAGATGAGGTGTGAGGCAGCTTCGATACCAAATCTTTAAGACTTATATTTTTTAGGTAGAAATATAATCAATGATATCAAACTTCTCTAGGTGGCGGTATGTAATCTTGCCTCCATTGCACTTCCAATGTATGTCACTGCCGAGGGCAAATTTGACTTCCATAAGCTGGTTGAAGTTGTCAAAGTAGTCACAAGGAACTTGAACAAAATAATTGACATAAATTATTATCCAATCCCTGAGGTATTAAAATAGTTTGAAATTTTACTAATATTAAGAAATTAGCGAGTTAATTTTGCCAACAGAATTCACATCAAATTTATTCACATAGGCCAGAAATTCAAACATGCGCCATCGACCCATTGGCATCGGAGTGCAAGGTCTTGCCGACACTTTCATCAAAATGAGATATCCATTTGACAGCGAAGAGGTAAAACCCATTATTAACTTATACAAGCATGTAGAAGCGGCTTTTTTTTTGCATTTGCAATTAATTCAATTGTTAAAACAATAAATTATAAACTTCAGGCAATGAAACTGAATAGTGAAATATTCGAAACAATATACTACGCAGCTTTGGGGGCTTCTTGTGAACTTGCACGAAAGCTTGGACCGTATGAGACCTATGAAGGTTCACCAATCAGCCAAGGGGTAATGATGCAAAAGTAATTGCAATATTCCACATTCGCTTCACGTCTAATTACATATTTGTATTCATGGAAACTTGTACAGGTGCTTCAGTTTGACATGTGGGATGTCACACCATCAGATTTATGGGACTGGAGTTCACTGAAAAACGAAATCCAAAAGTAAGTTTGTTATATAAGTATGCGTATATATATATATATATCATTGTTATATCTTCTATGCTAACGAAGTTCAATTCTCTAGATATGGAGTGAGAAATTCCTTGTTGATTGCTCCCATGCCAACAGCTTCCACAGCACAAATCTTAGGCAATAACGAAGCCATCGAACCTTACACCAGTAACATCTACACTCGTCGTGTCTTATCAGGAGAATTTCAAGTTCTCAACCAGTACTTGTTGAAAGATCTCGTGGATCTAGGAATATGGGATGAAAAAGTGAAACTCCAGCTGATAGCTAACAATGGATCGGTGCAGGTAAAAGGCTTACTTGGATTTGAGCACATGATGTATAACAAATATTGCAAGGTATTCTAAATAGATGAAAATAGCAGCTGTTATTCATATAACTTGTTGAATGTATCTAACTTCATTCACCCCATAATATAATCTAGCAGAGCTTTTCAAGTTGCAGCACGAAAAATTCAGTGCATAAGAGCCAATCTTTATGCTGACCTCGGCATTCAGCCCATTCACCAGGGTATTGGCTGCCATATCCGATCCACTTCATTAATGATGGTATATATCTTTTTTCACCATTTACAGAACATTCCGCAGATTCCTGATGACTTGAAAAAGCTTTATCGCACCGTGTGGGAAATTCCACAAAAGAACATTGTGAAAATGGCTGCAGACCGTTCTCCATTCATAGACCAGAGCCAGAGTTTGAATATTCACATCGCTGAGCCAAACTACGGAAAACTTACCAGCATGCACTTTTATGGCTGGAAGTGTGTAAGTATTATAATCGCAGACAAACAATATCAATCAATAAGACCTTTATGTGACCCAAAAATTACTTTTCAGGGTTTGAAGACAGGAATGTACTACTTACGAACCAAGCCCGCGGCGCAAGCAATCCAATTCACTGTTGATCAAAAGAAACTCAGCGAGGCAAAGTTGGGCAGTACTCCACTAGTAAATGGCAATGGCGTAGAGGTACGTATCTTCGAATAATAAACCACATATTAAACCGGGTTTTATTTGACTAATATTCAATGTATTTAGCATAAAATCACAGAAGATGAGGAAAGAGAACTCAACGAGGCTGCCATGGCCTGTTCAATTCAAAACAGAGAAGCCTGCTTGATGTGCAGTGGATAAACTTGAATGATGTATTCCTAATGCTCTTCCCGAGTGTCGTTTCACTCACTTGTTCATACCATGATATGTTATATCGTGGGGTAATGTCATTGTTCACGTCTTCGTGTTTGTTTCCATTCTGCTTCACACTTTTTCACATTTCACATTTTTTACAATTTTGTAGGCATACATTCTGTTTGTATATCGAACAACGTTCTGTTATTGCAACTGTGCTATTTTAGTTTCAGCAATTCGTAGCCTGTCGCTTTGGTTTGTCGTACCAATAAAATAACTTACACAAAATACAGTGTCTTCGTTTTATCCTTTTACTACTGTATCACTCATTCGCGTTTTGGTTCACAGCATCGAGAAGGCGGTGTTGAATAATACCGCCTCTTAAGGACTGTGGTGGCATGAAAATGGTTGACATGTGAATTTTGAAATATTGACCAAATTTGAAATTAATCTTAACTGATCGATAGAAGAGATGATAAATAAAAAATTTGGTTATGCAAGAATACGACAAAATAGCTAGCTATCAAGCAATTATGTAATCAAGGTAAGGTAATAGCACCACAAGCAAAGATTCGGTTTCTTGTCGAGCAACCGATGACTGAGGGGAAGTATAAAAGTACTGAATTCGTATTGCCTAAGGCAAATTCTGTCTTCACCGTTTGACAAAGTACCTAGCATCACTAGCATATACGACGAAGAAAGAAAACTTCATAACACGATACAAAGCCGTGTATTACGACTGAATATTAGCGAAAGATGTTTTAGGAGTTCAAGACTTTTTTTCAACTAAATTTTCGACGAATTTTAGCGTAATGAATCTGCGTTTGTTAAGACTAGTCATCTTAGTTTTGCTTGCCAATTTCACAGCAACCAAAGAACAACCAAGTGAACAACGAGGGAGAACCACAAGTACAACAGCGAAAACAAGTACAGTGATAAATATGTTCCAAGTATTACGTGTGGTGAAACAAAAATTATTATATACTAAGAACAGAGGATCTAAAATCTCGAACGCCTATACGATACCAGCCTTCCCCCGGCATCTCTTAACCCAGAGACTAAGTTTTATTAAGCGTAACTCATGATAAAATATGAAGATAGTTAGTACATCAACATTACCAAGCAGTGTATAAATTATTTGCTGTTTCCAGACACAACAAAACACACCTCAAACGACACAGAATGCTCAAAGTTTCACAACTGTGAAAAATGCGTTGGTAGTGGAATCAAGAGAAATTGGGGATGTAGATGGTGTATTAATGAAAGAAAGTAAGTTACAAGCTAATTACAATGCGAGAATCCTTTACCTCCAAAAAGATTTTCTAGTTTTGAAATTTTTTCAAAGAAATGGGACAGCTTGCGGATGGTACCCAAGTCTGAGCACGATATCCAGTTACATTTTATTATAAAGCTTATACATATACCCCGAATGCAGTTTTACATTTTTTCATTCATAATACTATCAGAAAGGAGAAAATATTCGTTTTCGCCCACGAAGTCGTATTAGAATAAAATGTTCCGTTACATAGAGATTTATTTGTCGCTAGTTCTATCGACGACAATCGTCCGATTAATCGAAGGCTGATTTTCTCCCTTCCAAAAACTTACGGAGTTTGGAATTTCGGAGGAAGGATTATCAACGTATATAGCTCGTTCATGGGTATGTTAGCCGAGGAACACTATGCCATTTGAACTTTGAAAACTTCTCACGATAAAGAATAGCCGACGGAACAAAAAAGAATTTTGTAAGATATAAAAGTTCATCGCTTGTCATTGTTTTATCAGATGCGTGTGGAGACCATTTGAGTATACAGGAAATTGCAAGTGGCTGACGTGCTCTGTGAGCTTCAGAGTTGTTGCAATTACTGTCGGAACAATAGGTAAAACTTTGGTGTAAATAATAATAGATAGGAAGAATAGACCTAGAATTAACCTATATATAACCTTTCGTTTCAGGTTGTGTACTGCTAATAGTCGTATGTTGCTGTCTAGTAAAATTTTGCCGGTGTGTTTCTGATTTTGTGTATTATGCCTGCTGCTGTTGTTGGTGCTGTTCAGGCGACGGTGAGTTTATTTTACTGATTTACAACTGTGGAGTGTTTTGAAAAACTACTTTATTTTATTGGTTTCGAAAGCTAAAGAAAATAGACGATTGAAATCCATCGAACGACAATTAGAACGGCAGGCGCGGCGACAAGAAATTATGTTAAAGTTCGGAATGAGATCAAACAATATGTACGGATCAACAAAGGGATATTCACAGTTCCACGACACGCCCATATGAAAATTTGCTGCTCGAAAACTTTCCAAGTATACTCAGTAAAAACACACGTGTAATATATTCCCACATACGGGTTGCATCCGACACTGTGTTGTCTGACACTCTGTCATTAACTTCAATTGTAGTATAAAGGATATTATTTATCATAGTCAAGTTAATTATTACGGAAGGTAATCCGGTCAGTACGAAGTCTTGAACATGTCACATCGAATGAACAACGGCAGAACACGATATCATTCAAGACTATAGAATTGCTTTACTGGTACAATTATAGTATTAAGTGGCATCATCAACTCTAGCCGGGCGTAGAGAAGACTATTATTACTGTTGGAAAACGGTGACAAAATTCCAATTATTAGTCGTACAAAGCCACCGGAGCAAAACCTTATTCCTAGTTTACGAGTTTTCGTTTTGTGTTTGAATGAGTAGCTGCGATATTTTATTATGAAACATGGAAGAATGAAAAGGTTTTGGTTTTCATATTATATATGGGAGATGAGGTACTAAGAGTACTGTGACCTTTGCATTGTCAGCTTGTGTAAAATAGGAAATGCGTTATGACTGCAACGAAGTATCCACATTGTTTCACTGTAGTACTCGAGAATGCACTTCAGATAACTGTGTTTATCTAGTGCCCATATATCGCATATTATCAACAGACTGGAAATCCCAAACAAAGACGCAGCTGGGTGGGTAGTTTTTGAATTCGATCGAGTGTCAGTACAGTATATACAGAGCAAAACAGCCTGGGAGATATATACAGTATTACGAAAAAAATCTAGAATGTTGGTTAAATATGGAAATGATTCACGACGATTGATCAATTGGCTAAAATAAACACAAATGAATATTTAGAACGGAAACTAATTTCACTCATCTATGCCAGATATTTTAAGGAGTTTATCCTGTTTGAAGTAATATCAGTGAGGCAATGTTCATTAGCTGACTGTTAGATGATAAATGTTCGATTCATGTAACTGATTAGACTTCGTCTCAAATTTAGTAGATTATTAAATAAAACCAAATTCATACGCAAATCCCAGTTTCAGTCAATTATTTTCCAACACAGAAATATATGGTGCTTATAGTGTGGAGATAAAGATCTGAACAGCGCTATAGGCACTTAATTTACGCTATGATGATATTTATACCCATTTTCTGGAACTGAAATTTGTGTATTGTTTACTCGAGCGTATAGTTTTTTATGTAGAGTGGTTTAGTAAGGTATGAGTATATAGTCATCTCATGAATTTCATATGAAGCTTACTTTTTGAATGAGTTATTACTGTCGTCTGTCTGAAGTACAAAGTACACGTTTGTCATTCATAAACAAAAGATATTAATTTAAAAAGAAATAAGCACTTCTATAGTGGCTATATCACAGATTATCAAGTGTAATTTAGTTAAGTTGGTGAAGGGATGTAACACGCAGATCTGTTAATGCATCATTTTATGAAGATATCTCCTATATATTAATACATTTTATTGTACCGTTATTGCGTAGGCCAGTGGTTCCCGAACTGGTCGCCATGACCCAGTAGGGGGCCACGAAGACATTTTCAGTGGGCCACAGAGCTATTTTGAACAGACTATGTACCGTGCAACTAAATTATTAGTATCAATTTTGTGTTATACTGTATTCTTCAAAGTTTAAAAAATCGCTTTTGGTTATGCCCATTCAGTCATTGTCAAATTTTGACAAAACTTGGCGTGAAAACTGGAAGGTCGTTAAAGCAATGTCAGTTGTATGGTAACAACTAGGCCACATGTTTTAAGTTCGTTCAATGAGCCATGTACTTGAAAAGTTTGGGAACCACTGGCGTAGGCTAAACTTCCAAACCCCCCAAACTTCTTTATCCAGCAATATCTTACCAAAATATTCATTTCAATTTATTTCATATTCAGATTCATTTCATCTATTTTAGTATTGTATAAATAAAAACAATGTCCTTGGGCAATGTAAACAACGCTTTGAACCAGGTGGTTGGCTTCAGTATAGATGACATCACTACGTTTCAACCATTTAAGGCAAGTGCTAAATTTTAGTATGATGCGGTGCTGTAGATGATCATTCAAGTCAAAATTTTTCTTATATCACAGGACACACTTAGCACGGTATTCTTCATCATTTTCGTGGTTTTTTTTGCAACCATTCTGGCATTATTTGGGATAGCCATGTTGTATAGTTTTTGCAACTGTCTGTGGTAAGTAAAATTACAGCGTAACTTCGTTATAACGCTGTGGATGTCCATAAAATATCACATCGAAAAAAAGGGGGCCGCATTAAATCTAACGTTTAACTATGAAAAAGATCCAGCACGTTATACTCGAATTCGTGTTATAAAAGTTACAAAACATCCCACAAGCTCTCACTGAAGAGGTATGCTATATATTTAAACTGACATAATATATTATCCAGTTCATTGGAAGGTGGCAGTAGGAAGAAGCATAATAAGCGACCACAAGGAGGACGAGAAAACATGGCAATGAATTCCATGGAATAACAAGTCAATGCTCGTACTTCAAAGAATACTGTGCTTGCTGATAAACTTACGAGCGACTACGAATTGTATAAATATATTTACTGCATTATAGCTAACCTATAAGTTTTGTCTTGTAGCGTTAGCAGTGCTCACTTCTGTCTTGAATTACAATGTGCTACAATTGTTTCATGATATTTATTCTTTTGTTAGTGGATTGAAGTTATATAATGCACTGATTAACCGACCAATGATCCGGAATCGGTTCCAATTCAAGTCAAGTTGAGTGGATAAGATGGATATCTTTTTTCCAAATAACTTGAACGAACCAGGGGTTTTAAGCCTATCGTTAAACCTGTATATTTTTCTAAAAAGCACACTAGTTCCGTTTAGAATCGTGAACAGTGGAATAGGCATAAAACAACATGAATCTACATTGCATCGGTACATATACATTGATATCAAGTTTTATATCTATTGATTTTTCTTCATTAGTTTACATTTTTCATTCATTTGCTAATTTAAAAGCTGCTGTATTTACCTTTTTCCGTGATTTTTCGATTCCGCTATAATTCTGTCCTAATAAAACATAGAGAAATGCGTAGTGAAATCAGGTACAATTTACATTCATTCTAATATACGTAATGTATGCTGAAAACAGACAAATCAATTCTTTCATATAACGCTATTAGTTGATTTTAATTGAAAAAGCTTCAAAGTGCAAAGAGCTTCGTTTAAAAGTGGAAATTTAATAGAATGAATTACTATAATGAAAATGATGTAAACTCCATTCCCACGTGAGACATCTTGCCCATTATACAATAGCAAAACAGTCGAGCCTAGTTTATCAGAATCTGTTCTAGGATATTACTCTTCTATTAACGAGATGACAGAGGGCTAAAATTTCTTCTGATATTCTTGGTCGGATTAATAGGTATCGTATTTCTTTGAATATAGGCGTCTGATATATATTTTCCAACCCCTTTTTCTGCGTCTTATAATCGAAGGTGTCTTATAATTATTCTAGCAGACGCTATGCAGTTCATTTAGGCACACTGGTTCTCAACTTTATTCTGTCTCATCCCCCTCTTTACTCTAAATGTCGGAATTGAATCTACTATTCCAAGATAACACGACAGGCTTAATTAAAATCAGGGCCAGTGGGGATTGATGAACAGCAAACAGTACAAACTTTTTCATTAGCTTTTTTCAAGATCATTGATTTTTAATTTGAAATATTGCTTCGGTCAATCGGATTACTCAAGGCCGACTGCTCGGCAGAATAATAAATAATTCAAGCGCTCTGTTATCGAATTTTATGAGGCCAGAAGTCGTTATGAACTCAGTCGTTATGAATACGGGAAAATAGCCTTGTGAAATGGATTTCTGGAATATATTATTTACAATCATTAACCTAAGACTGTATTTTGTATCACGTATTGATCATACAGCGGTTTTGATGACAGCAGAAAAATGAAGTCCATACGATGACGTCGTGATTAAAGTGTGTGAGCTGCTGTTGAAAGAGATCTGCCTGAGGCATATAAATATTGCAAGAATACTAGCGAATTGAGGCGAATTGCAAATGCTATTTCTAGATCCAAATGCGACGGAGCGTATAGGCTCGAAGCGACAATCCCAATATGCGAGCCTAGCACATACATTATTAACATATAGGTAGAGAAAAAATAGGTTAACAAGCTACGCGACTCGAAACAATAGGGAGCAACAATAGGGAGCAGTGGTTTGGAATGATAGCTCGTACGCGGTTCACGATAAATCTAAAATAACTGAATGTACAGACTGTATGTATGTATATATATATATATATGTTAGTTATTAGGTAGGGTATAAATGTAGGTCTGCAGTGTACCATAGTTATGTCAACTTACTGCAAATGCTGTACAGTACAATACAAGCTCTCGATTATTACGGTCTTAATTTAACGACGAGAATTGCCTAGTTAATGAAGATAAGAGCACAAATAAATTTGATGAAAATTAACAAACGTATTAAAAAGCAATTATTTATATACTGACAAGTTCCTAAATAAAATCATATGATTTTATCTCAGTCTTGCTCGTCAGTTACGTCAGTTTTTCTGAGAACACAAGAAAGGCATGAAATGTACCATAATCATTAACTAACTAACTAAGCTGGGAGAGTCTTATTGTTCCATTAGTGACTGTAGTGTCTCATTTGTAATTGAGTCATTTAAAGTACACAGCAAATTTGGGTTATACGAGTTAAATATTTACTTGAGATGGCTGGGAAATGCTGTTAGGATTACAGCTTTGAAATATATATAGACCAAGCCTAACTAGGTAACTGCAACAGTGTAGAATGCAAATTTAAAAGATATGGTGGAATGAGGGAGATATCATTGTTGGTATAGATCTTTCTAAGTAATGGTTTCAGGATAATGATGATTCATAACCCTATTTCCTGTACTAAACATTCAATACAGGGTATGAAATTGACCAAGAGTTATGAAATGTGAGTTACATAGAATGGCAAGACCAGGCGTTAAGAAAAGTAATGTTAGATTGATCATGAGAACTTTTTTTTGATGGTGCTGAATATTATTCTTATTGTACTGACCCTTTCATGCTGATGTATTCACAGTATATTTTGAAATGACAATGAAGATATACATATGCGTGTCTCAATTCATAGAATATAATTATTAAACTGAAGCTAATGATGAGTTTCCTTCCTTCCTAAATGGGAGTGTAGTATGTAGATATGTATCTTTATCATCAAATACTACTCTTTGGATGCCATAACGCACAGTAAATTTAACAAAAAACAAAGAACTAGACTGCCTTTGAATTGATGGCAATTGAGTATGTTGAATATGTTCCCTGATACATCCAACTCTTGACATAATGTAATGTACAGTAAAGTAAACAGACATCAATGAAAAGAGACTATTTATAGGCAGTAGTTCATTCAGTGTGTATTACTAGTTTACTATTTCCATAAGGCAGTGATTAGAAGTAGGCACTAATACACATTGAAAATATGTTTTACTTTATAGAACTTTACTGTAGTTGGTGCTCTGCATTCTAGGAACAATGTTTCTCCTTCAAACCTCACTGATAATATTATTACTGAAAATATGTCTGGCTCATGCCTCTTCGCAGGAAAATCAAGGAGCTGTGGTATTTTTTTTTCAATATTTTAGGGAGACCACCTTTGTTTGAATGCTACCTTCACTGTATCAATACTAATGTTATGAAAGTCTAAGTCATGTTTTCTTACTGCATAAAATTCAGGAAGCGGGTCTTATAGCAAAACAGTCTATGTGGGAAAAGTAATCTTTATTCATCACAGAATATTTATTGTGTGCTCTGTATTTAGCAGAAAATAACAGCTAGGGCATCTATTACATCATATACGTATATATACTATTGTAATTGGTGTCTATCAAGGAGATATATTGAAATTTTTATTCAATGTTTGTATACTAATCACAATATTGCCTAATGAGGCATACACATAGAAGTAAAATAAAATATAACTGTAGTGTTTTATTAGAATATACCATACTATATTTTTGGAAGTTTTTCAATATAAAGGTTTTGTTGTTACTGGACAACTCTTACCTCCCTTTATTCCAGCTTACACTGTATATTGATATTAGACATATATTGTAATATTATCCAAACTTATAAATATAATTTACAGGAATCACAAGCAACAATGAATGCAACAGCCTCAACGATTGAAAATGCCATGAAAGAAAATCCATACAGGATGAAGGGATATCTCATAGCAGTTATCGTACTCGGCATCTTTTTTGCGTTTGTTGTGATATACAAGTTATTCAATCACCTACGGTACAAGCAATTACTTTCCTGCTGCCGAGCAGATTCACAAGGCAGACAAGTGCGCAGAGGCGACACTTTTAAACCTTTAATCAAGGAAGGCGAACAACGACAGTCCAGCATATACAAAAAAGGAAATTCTGCGAAGCAGCCGCAAATGGTTTAAACTGCACATTTGGAACTGCATGAAGTCAGCTATGCTGTCTCTGCCAAACTTTCTATAATTACCCCAGGCAGTTGCCTCAAACTTTAGAAAATGAATCCACACTATAGATCGATGTAATCAACAGTTCAGAACATTCACCAAATTCAGCTCAATTATCACAATACAGTAAGCTACAGCTCTGACAAAATTTAGTATTTTTACACTTTATTTTTTAATGCATTTTTATTGGAATTTTAAATGAGTGCTCAACATGTGAATCGTGCCATCATATGAACTAATTTGGCTGTAGTATGAGTTATAATTTAACATGCTTTCTGTATATGAACTACAACATGGTAACAACTCTCACTTCGATTGTGAGTATACCAATCCTTCACTATATGAATTAACTATTCTATTTGTATGAAATCCCTAACTAATACATGTACGCCAATTTTTTTACTATATCAGCCCACTAGTACAATAAGACCGGTTTTTAAATGCTCGCACATTGTTAGGATTGATGATGTTGGTATTTTTTACCAAGCTATAATAATATTAAGTTGAGCTGCAAAGCAGACACTGCCTAATAAGAAAATCCCTTAAAATGTAAGCTATCTATGGAATTCATCTCTTGAGGGTCTATTGACAATTTCATGGTTTTTCATTATATTCTTATGCTAATGATTTATATTCATAAATTCAACTCCTAATATATTGAGAATCATGTTCTGTAGTGCATTCCTCAATCTAATCGCCATAACCGACCACATCGCATATCATGTAGCAAATTGCACTGTGAATTACCTTCTCTTTACATTATATCTTGCTTGATGGCAAACATCTGCACGTGTTTCAAGCCAATTCTATTTTTAAACTGTTTTCTAATGAATGATATGCCACTGACATTGTGTTTGTGCTTCTGTATTAGGTGCATAGTACTTCAACTTCTTTTGCCATGTTCGAAAGCATATTGTACAGTTTAATTAAAAGCGTTTTCAAAATCAACCGTTGTGATACTGGCTATACGCAATAGTTAATAAATAGCATATAATTAATGACTGACGGGATATTGTGATGGCATAATATTTGATCAATACCAAATGTTTGAGTCCCAGCTCCATAAAAAGAAATTCTCAGCTGATTCCCAGCAATGTTCCCAGTCAGTTCGTAGTCAGTGTGCACAAAAACCCATGTGGTGCAAAAGGTGACAAAGGTTTGCACTGCAATTTTCTGTGTGTGCTGCACTGACATGCGCAGAGCTTCGAGCGAACATTGCTGATAAGCATAATGTGATTAAAATTAACTAGTCAAGACCAATGTTTACCAATGAATTATATTTTATTTGTCATATATATTTCGGAAATAACAGAATAGATTGCTTGATCAAGCAACCAATAACGTAACAGAATGCCAATGTATTAGGTGAAGAAATTAATACTGCATGTCGGAAAAATTAATGTAGCATACTCAGAAAAGTAGGCTCTTTATGAACAGGAATCTTTTACTGAAAATTGATTTTCAAATCCAGGGGGTGGGGGTATTGATTTGTTTCTGCTTGAGGAAGAGCTAGGTTGGGATTTAGCAGAAGCTTGAGTATCCTTGGCATCAGCAGTAGGAAAACTTGAGCTAGAACTGCTACTCTCTTTTTTCCTGTAACTCTTATGTTCATACTTTGAGATAGTAGGGTGTTTGCAATCTTTTCTGTCTTTTTCATTGGCACATTTACTGGATTCCTTTTGAGTACATGCAGATTTATCTGAATCCTTTATTTTGTCCATTCTTTGTTGAATTTTCCCCTTGATGTATCCCTTCTCTTGATGAATTCTATCTCTGTTGAATCCCTTCTCTTTTTTATGAATAACTGATTGAGGAGATTCTTCTGAATGTTTATGGTTAGCCTGGGCAAAATTAGGTTTGGTATTTCTGTTTGCTCTCTGTCCTGAAGGTCCATTATCAAATTTACCCCAACCATTGCCTCTATAGTTTTTACGTCGCCTGTCCGCTGCCCTTCGCTTGTTGGAATTCCGCTCATTGCCGTTGTTTGAACTCGAACACTTACTAGAGTTTGCAGACACTCCTTCAACACGCTCAGATTCAACTGATTTCTTGTTAGCAATGTAAGCCTGTTCGATATTTGAAAGCAAATACTTGTTCTTTTCATATTCCAAATCAATCAAACAACCATTCTCAAGTTGTCTTTTGTAATGATTTGCAAAGGTTAGCTGATGCTTTCTGGCCATGCCTACAATGCCTCCGGAAGAGTCGTTATTCAAAGGTTCACATGCATTTACAAGTGACTCAACGTCAACTTTAACCATTGATCGACACACCGGACAAGGAAGAGTGTGGGCTCCATTTGCATTCTTCTGCTTAGTGTCATCTTGATGAATGAGGTATTGATGAAGACAATACAAGTGAAAATAATGATAGCACTCTGTCTTTAAAAACTTATCACAGTCATGGAAGACAGACAGACAGATTGGACAAGGACAGCTGGGAATATTATTAGATGTTAATATATCCTTAGCCATTTCAATCAAATCATACAACACATATTCTCCATGCCTTTCTTCAGCAAAAGTAACCATTTTGTCTTTGAGCTCTTGAAGTCGGTGGTCTGAGAGTCCTCTGGACATTGCAAAAATGATCTCGGGATGAATCTCTGGATAGTGTTCGGGCAGAATAAAGGATAGTTTTAAACAGACGTACTGTGATGATAAATTATCGGCAGTTGCAGGATATATGGTAATTGTTAGTTTCTTCAAGTTTTTTTGATTCTCTTCCAAATGCAGTTTGTCTTCAAAAATTGACTCCAATGCCAGTAATTCAGCTTCAACATCTTCCTGGAGTGCCATTGCAGAACACAAACACTCTGTTTACTATATCTAAATTGATTTTTATATTTCCATTTATCAAAATACAATAGTCAGTGACTTGCTTAGCATAAAATAATACTAACTCCAGGAATCTCAATTAATAATTTGCTTATTATCCATATTGTAAAGTCAACACATATATCAGTACAAAGTTTCGCTCATACGGAATTCAAAAATATATCTCTTCGAAAGCCTGTACCTCAACGCCCTCCAATCGTTAATTAGTGGCCGTGCATTGTACTAAGAGTTTTAGGGGTTTTACGTTTTTAATGTCGCACATCATCCTCGACACTGTGTGCGCGCCAAGAAAACCTTGATCAGCTTCAGCAGTATATAATATGGCACAGCGGTATTTAGTATGATTGTACAACGGTATCCAGTTGGTCCAGCTAGTACGTAAAGGAGGTTTTAGTATTGTCCAAGAATATTGCCACTTGAAACCTCAGTCAGAGTTCGTGACGTAACCTTGGTTGTTACGTCATTCGTCAATGAACCGCATCAATTGAACTTATTGTTCGTCGCCTTGTTTATCGTTTGTTCTTATCTTGACGAAAAAATGTAATAGAGTAGAAGGAAGTGATTACTGATTCTTTTCAACTAAGGCCAAGCCGGCCTTAGTGTTCATTTTTTTTTCGCCCATTTTTCTTCACGAACGAACGATATTATTTTACCGAATACTGGATACAGTATTGCATTACGATACTTCATGACTAGACTGCTCGATAACTCATCCATATCCGTTTCATCGTTATTTTCCTTTTCATATACAGTTTCTACGTTTCTACTTTCTTTAAAGTCCGTTGTTATTATACCGAGATTACTATAACAGCCTATGTATTCACAACGGCCGAGACATCAGTGGCAAATGTTCCGATAATGCGTTGTTCCGTTAATGCATAGTATGGATTTGAGGTGTCTTAATGTGGCGTTATTTCTACTGTTCCTGGTCAGTATTTCTGAATGCTTCAAGCCTTTGATCTGCCCAGTCAGTTGCATTTGTCGAAACAGAAGATGTTCGAATAACACTGATGTATATTTGTGTGAGGATTCAACTGTGTTATTCAGTGTTGACTGCAAGAACTTGCATGATGGGCAGCTGTACAGCCTTCCCGAATCAGTGGATACCTTTTTAGTTGAGGAGTTCTTAAACAGTACAGAACTTGACAAAATCATCCACACAACGACTCCCAATATCCGTTCTCTTACGGTAAAGATCAATGATATTCCTGAACTACATTGGGATAACAGTAATATGGTGAGCATCCTGATATTGAACCTGAGTCACAGTCAGTTAGAATTTTTCCCCGCATTTGTCTCAAATTTTTCCACGTTGAAGCTCCTGAACGTGAGCAGTAGTGGAATTTCTGGAGACATTGGCATAGTCTTAGACAGTCAGCATTTACTTGTCCTAGATTTAGCAAGAAATCAAATTGAAAGTTTCAAGCTGACGGGTAGTTTACCAAACCTTGATAGAATCATTCTGAAAAACAATGGCCTCTACATGCTGCCAGAATTTGGAGAATTGCCTCTTCTGAAATCATTGGATTTATCGTACAACCAAATTGTTATGTACAGCTCTCTCGTGAAACGGGATACCAAAGACTTGTCAAGAAAAGTAAGAAACTGTGCAATAGCTCTACCAAATCAAATAGAATCTCTCTTCTATCGTGGAAATCAGTTATGGAGAGTACCAGCGAAAGAATGCAGCCTGCTGTCAGGCTTGCTGAAGTTACAGCACTTGTACTTGGAGTATAACTCCATACTATCAATAACTGATAATATATTTCCTGATGTCATATACCACAATTTACAGACCTTATCACTGGATCACAACAGAATTCATTACATAAGTGAAGGTGCATTCATAAGATTTGAAAGCTTAAAAGTATTGTCTATTTCTAACAATCAGCTACGACATGTACCAGTCAAACTCATTGAACAGATTGGAACTCAGTTACAAAACATTTCTGAAAAACCGCCAGCTGGATTCGAGGTTCATCTAACTGATAATCCATTTTCTTGTGACTGTACTCAAGCTAGAGCACTGGAAGTGCTGGAGTCTGGAAATACAACATCTCACTATGCTCTCAGAAACGAAATTCTTTGTTACTATCCCCAAGCATTCTCTAGCATGAGGTTGATCGATCTACTCGTTCATGATTTAGAATGTACAAATGCGACATTGAAATACAGCAGAAATGTCAGTAGTCCAGAGTACGAAGATTGTACAATCAGGTGTGACTTTCGTGGGCTCCCACACCCAGAAGTGTGGTGGATATCCCCCATTCAGGAACACATTTCCTTGGATAAATTAGCAAATGATCCCATACTGAGGAACTCATACTCTTTATCAGACAACGGCAATGAATTGACTATACTTGATATAGAGTTCTCTAAAACAGGAGTATTCATGTGAGTCTTATCATTTTCTGTTATTTGAGTACCACAATGAAATAATACACCCCTCCTGTTTATTAACTTCTACATACTATTAGGTGCATCGGAAACAATTCCATATCAACGTCTATTGGAAACGTAACAGTCGGTGTTATAAGACAACCTATCAGCTCAATCGTAGCTATAGTTGTATCGGCGGCCGCTTTCATGGTTGCTATCCTTGTCAATAGCATTAATCTTTGCCAGTAAGTGATGGTTTACATAAACCACTTTTTACTCTAAAAAATCATCTTAAACATCTCACCATCCAATCAAAATGACACAACGTTAAAACAGATACTACTGTGAACACCTGTCCGATAAACGAGAGATGCGCAAGATGCAAGCAATGATTTTTGAAATGGAATCTCCACTGAAATCGAAACAAAGAGGGCTGCATGAATCTGAGGCTTCAATCAACGCGAACAAGTAATATTTTCTTAATTAAAATCTATACAAAAAGCCAACGTAAATTTAACAATGGTGTATTTGTATTTTAGATACTACACGAAATATGACTTTACATGCCAGCAGTTGTTCTTGGATACTGTCATGAAAGGTGCTCACACTGTCAAGAGGACTTTGCATGATGCAAGATATTCAGAATTTTCCAACAATGTATGGGAATATGCTGCGCATCTAAGGTTTGGAAAGCAATCGTTGTAATGCAATGACCATGCATTACTGTACTTTAATTACCTTTGGAGTAAACTAATGAATTTTCATTTAAAGAGACCGACTTCACATAGAGCTCCCAACATCGGTCCAATTGCCTAGAGTTTCAATGCCAACTATCAGTATGCCCAACATAACGATGCCGAGTATGCCCAATTTCCAGGTACAGGGGAGGCGATTAATCATCAACCGGTTTTATATTATAACTTCTTTTGTGTCTAACATTTACTTTCATCATTTAACAGTCTATAAATACAAACATTGAGAAATTGGGAACCAGCGTTATGCATCGGAGTCATAACCTTGCTACTTCTGTAGGTTCTGTGTTTACCCTGCGTTGGCTGCGATCTGGCAATAGCGATAATGAAAGTGATTCAGGTATAGCCAATCTGTGATTGAACGTGTGGAAACTATTCATATGAAGGTTGAACATTGATTATCCAGGACCATGCTGAATTATCCATTTTGCCAGATTAACACAGAGGTCTATATAGCAGCCTCTATACACCTGACAGCTTTAGTACACCTCCTGATAAGTCTGAAATATTAGTGAACGTTATATTGAATGGAACAACTACTAACTGTAAATGGAGCTAGCATTAAACAAAATAAATCATAATTACATTGCTGCAATGGAGAATATTTTTTACACAGCTAGAAATCATGTGGCATTACCAGAGGTTCGGAAAATCGATGTTCAACCTGCATATATTTATATATATATTCCTATGAAACATAATTCATGTACTAAATTCTATGTCATAGATGCTGAGCCCATTGGCGTGACTCATGTTGAAGTTTATGTTCACCAAGAGGAAGATGACATGTCAAGCAACCAGCTGTTGGAAGGAACTCCCCTACCAGAGAAAATAAAAACCACAGAAACAAACAAATTCAACAAGATATTCTTCCTAAGACAATCGGCTAATGCTGTAATCAAAAAGGAAGAGGGCGAGTTAAAAACATTGACACCAAGGAGGACAAAATCAGTGCGTTTTACAGAAACTACAAGACCCTCTTTGATTCCACTTGAACCTGGGATGCGGAGAAGCGCTAGTATTACATTTCTTCCCCAAGTTTACAATGAGCCAACTGCAGCAAACAACGAGAATCGTTTTTCTGATATTGCATCTACAAGTGGACAGTCATCCGACAGAAAAGCATTTGAGTTTGAAACAACAGTGTAATTCTCATAAAGTATATTTTATCTATTGCTATATATTCTGTAATGTATGTATGTGTTGTGTACATTGTGTTTGAGTATACATTCTAAGTTCAGAAATGTTATAATAAAATCAATGATAATGGATTTCTTGAGTGTTTCAAGAGGAATTAGCATTTTAATAACATCAGTCTTAAGCCAAAGTACCAGAGACAAACAATCTGCGAGGAAATTCATTAAAATCGAAAACAATTCAACAAATCTTAATTTAACACATCAGCAGCTGCCTGGATACACTGTATTCCCGGTCTAACTCTCTTACAACAAATATTCCTGGTGACAGTAAAATACTTGTACATTCCAGAAAACCTAGTTACTTTGGGTAACTTAGATAAGCTTAGTTTGGTTTGTACGAGGTTCAAAAATAGGGTAAACTACCCCTTCCCCAAATCCTTAGTCTAGTACTGTGGACCCTCCGTGAACTCAGTTATGTTGGGGCTAGTTGAGGTGAGCTTACGTCAAGCTACGTTAACCGAGGGTTAATTAACACTAATCCTACCCCTCAGCTAAACCTAAGCTACCTATAACAAAGCCATACGTAATCGCGAACCAACTACTAAGCTAATACCTTTTATTAAGGTAATACTGTATAAGTAATTTGATGAATTGATCCAATCTTAACTGATATTTCATTCCAATGATTTGAACTGACAATGCCTGGGTAATAATGAATTAAAACTTTTATGAGGTTGCTATCCAGTCACGGTAATATATAGCGGCGACAATACGAATCTGGGGTAATGATTACGCAAAATAGAGAAATGATATTGCATCAAGTTGGGATTAATGTATTCTAGGTCGAATCCTACTATTGAATATTGGTATACAATTGGTATTATTTTACAGTACTACAAAGACTAGCAAACGAAGTAGACAAAAAAATCACACACGATTCGTAAATGTTCTAACCTGTATAAATCCTTCGTATGGCGCGATGAATTCTTCTGCAAACTGCTTACATTTCTCATACCATTCTCCCTGTACACATACAAATCAAATACTTATCTAAGATGCAACAATGTAAAGTTCTTACTAAATCGAAACTGTGGATAACAGGTTGCCCGTAGTCTGATAACTCACCGCGTTTTTTCTGCTGTGAACCCGAGTGATTTGACAATTAAGCAACGCGCATCATTTCTCGCTTCAGATTATTATATAATCAACTATTTTTAATCGGGTTTTACACTTATCATTGTAGGTAATGAAGTCTACGAGAGCTAACACCACCACACAACATCCTCACTCTTTATAAAGCTGACACCCTCATTATACGATAACGATCCCAAGTCATTCCACGCAATACAGAGTATGTTACAATATCACCAGGTTATACAAAAAATGGGATTTACGATATGACTTTATTTGTAATAGAATTTAATTAATTTGTTGCAAATATTATACTATATAACAGCAAAATGTATGATGTGAAAATATCCAAACAGTTTTATTTAATATCAAGCATAGCAGCAAAATTCATGGTCCAGCCAGATTGTTTGCATTTATAGTTTCAATAAATCGGTATTACTAGTCTTCTTCT
>QRAM01000079.1:288837-309194 GCA_013436055.1 Halocynthia roretzi | reverse complement strand
TCAAATTATTACTCAAAATGAGGTGAGGACTTTCGTTTTCATCATTACGGTTTATGCTCAAAAAAATTATGACAACTCTTGATTTGTAGCCTACTAGAACTTACCACCTTACTACTTAGTATGAACAAGCTTTTAATTTAAGAAAGTCGTGTATATATCATACGCTGGCCAAAGATTGAATGATTTACCAAAAAAAAATTCTTTCCAGTAATGCTTTGTTTCTATCCGATGAGGATGGCCTAAACTTACTTGACCTTACTTGGTGCGGAGTTGGATTTTAGAAATTTCAACTCCGAGAAATTTCACAGTTTCGACTCCAGCCAAAAGTAGACTCCTCTACTCCGACTCCACCCCCCACCACCCCGATTTAAACTATTGGAATCTTTTTTTCCTTATCTTAGCGATATCGTTAAAATTCCAAATATCGCTGATGCTTTAGAAGCGATTTGTTGCTCCCTAGGCCGCTTTCCTATTCCCCCACATACTTCTTCTCCTTGAAATACTATTACTGCAAATTCAAAACAACTAATCTAACACTACAACAAAGATAAGTAAGGGCATGTATTTTGCAAATCAAACTTAATTTACTAAACCAGTTTATTATTAGGCTGATTTTAGCTATGTTAAAGGGTAAATATCTTGTGTAATCACGGTTTCTTCATAGTTTTAATGTGATGGGGGTGTTTGTTTCTCAAAATATCAGTCTCAACATCAACAGGCACTAGAAAGGAGTCTTACATCCCCTCAGGTAGAATTTGTCCTATACATTTTGTAAAAAAAATACTTTCTTGGTTCGAAGACTGCCCTGTCGCTACCATCCCCGCTTTCCCTCTCGGCATCCCTGAGAATTTTCCATCGCCCCAAGGGAGGGGATATCTCCCACATTAGGAACCAATGACTTGAAGTTTCATGTGGCCTCCCTGATGTGCACAGTGGAATATCAATAGACAATATAGGATTACAGTAACTTAATGATTTACAATATTCAAGATGTGGATATTCAACATTGGAAATATTTTTAACATGATTTATGACCTTTTAGGGGTATTTTTTGTTTTCATTAGAACGCATCATCTCCTGCAAAACTCTAATTGTATGTTATAAATAGGTATTGGAGCTATGTACCTAGTAGGAAAACACGATGCTTGGTACTTGTTACACATCTTCTCAGTTCGTGTTGATATTTCTGTGGCTTAAAATACTTTTAATTGAATTCAAATCCCTTAGCAAGACGTCATTGTCATACTTGGCAATTTGTGCATGTACTAATTTCAGCTATATTTACTTTTGTGTCACTATGTAACGACAGGCTCAAGCTCTGGCTGCAGGTATGATGCCCAACTTTGGAATGGGAGGACCTTCTGCCAATCGGGAACAGCAAGGAGAACAAATGGACACTTCACAGGCAGAGCCGAGTGACCAGCAGAATCCTGGTAAATTTTTTCTAAATATTCTTTGTTATGAATATGCTTACCTATTTATTACCAACGTTTGGATAAAGGTATTTAACTAACGCAAAAGTTATTACATAAAGATTTTTGGTTAATGAGGTAATTGAAACAAATTCAGGTTATTGTAATCACCAAACTTAAATGTGAAGAAGACTAATTGCCTTAATAACACCAATAATTGTTAATATTACACCTGTCTATCATATAAACGAAGCATCCCCCAACTTTTATTGTTGACCTTCATTTTATTTTTGGAAGTTACTTGTTCAAAAGTCTGTTATCTCAATTTACCATGTGATTGATTGCTGTAAGACCTTTTGTGTGACTGGTGTGATATTAACGATCAGTGTCTTAGGTAGGGCTGTCATATCGTGCTTATTTCTAAGCTTTGTGCTCATTTTGAATAACAGTGTCTTGGAAAATGTTATTGTGCTTATTTCCAGGGAACATTCCTATTTTTGATTTGCTTGCTTAGATTGTTAGATTGTCTTATTAGAAGTAAAAAGTATCTAATAACATATATTGGTTATGAATATCGGTATGCCAGTTTCCGTTTTCTGATATTTATGAGATGCATGAGCTGATTTCCAAGGACAAAGGACTGCTGAAGCAGATCATTTCTAATGAGAAATATTAAAAGTGATTCATCTTCCTCGCTCAAATAAAACGATTATCCAAATATTTTTTTTTTTCTTGTTGTAAGATGTTTCTCCGAACATGCTTATTTTTTGGTCCAGGCAGATGGTTGCCCTGGTTATAAGTGTTATTGTGGCATTTAATCTTGTCCCTTTAATAATGAATATCCATGTCTTAATCTGCTGATTTGCCAGGACCTGATTTCAAATTATTCCAATGGAAGTTCTCATAAAAGTAGATGTGGAACTGCCATAGGAACTTGGAATTCAATTGAGTTAGAAAAGGTTTTCTTTTTCCAATGTATGTTGAGAACTTATTGTAGCAGCTCGTTATGTTTTTTCATTTCAGATTCCGGACGAGAAGGTATGTTATCCCAAACTAACGACGTCCCAAGAGCCAACATGGAAAATTGGACTCGGGGCAATAATAACCCGGACGCAACTAAAGAAACCAGTATGCAGGCCCATATACCACTTTCTTTACTTTAAAGTGATTCTCGTAATTAGCGCCACCTGCAAGAGGTGAAGTAAAATAGTTTCATCATTTCCTTAGTTGTGAAGACAGAATCTTGTGGGATTACCTTTATCACCAGAATATATTAAGGCTTCTTTTCAAATTTCTCCTAAAAAAACTTTGGTAGAATAACTTCTGGGAGATTTTTCAGAAATAAGGTGCGTGCTAAAGTAAGTAGTAGTAGTAGTAGTAGTCTTAGGAGATTCAGGGGAAGGTTTAAATGGTTATGCGAAAAGTTGACAAACCATTGTATCTGTCTGGTTAGATGAATCTCGACGGCCCAAGACAATTCCTTCTATTGATTGTAATATATGCTTTTGTGTTCAAGAAGATATATATTAATTTTTCACTTTACACCGACCCATTTTGAATTCTTGGTAGTTGAAGCAGATCTTGAAACGCAGGTATCAAATTCGATTGTTCTAGAGAAATATAGCAGTACCTAAGTGCTATTTATAATGTCGCAATCGGGAATGTAAGCAGTGCAATATCTTTGGTAGCAAGTTTTATTAGGGAGTCTGTTATCAGTTAATCACATCAGTGCAAATCTCAGGGCTCTCTAGTTCAAATTCCATCCAAAGTAGTGACTCACATTATTCTAGAAATCTCTACAATGGTTGTGTGTGTCGTAGATAATGTTGTATAGGCATGTATCCAATGTTTATAGATATGATGAAAATACTAAAATGATAAATCTTTTACAGCTGAAGGCGATGGAGAGATGATTTCAAACGATGACATGCCATCATCGCAGCAGATGAACAGCGGCGGTATGAATGTTCCTGGGTCGAGACCTGCCGGACAACCTCCGATGGGACCACCGTCTATGGTAATGGGAGGACGTATGATGGCACCCCATGTACCAATGCCAATGATGATGGGACCACCGGGACAGATGATGCCTGGTGCTGCTATGCCGGGTACTTGCTGTGTAAAATTCATGGTTTTTCTTAATTAGTTGAAAATGAAGTTATCAAGAGGTTATAGTGATATATTTTAGAAATATTGGACTGTAGCATTAAGAATTCAAGATGAATTTCACGATGAGTATATTTTGCTCTAATGGGAATTCGCGTATACTTGCACTAACTACACAATTCCTACATTTTGAATTGGATAATCTATATTCGATTCAAATCTTTCTTTGGGTCAGCCAGGCAATGATCTTGAATACCATAATACAATCTTTTAATATTGTTTCCCGATATTTCAGGTATGCCTGGATTTCCACATATGCCATTTCCTGGAATCATGCCCAGGCCACTCATGGGCAACCCGATAATGCCGGCTAGCACAGGTACACAGAAATGAAACTTCTAAACTAATATATATATATAAATATGTCTATATATAATAGGTCTTAGTTGATCTCAAGGACCGGTATGTGGAGCAATAATACATTTTATGTTTAGTCTGGAGAGCGCATAATGCCCCCGACGGCCGAACATATTTTTACAATATAACAACAATGGAAACTCAGTGGAAAAAACCGAAGGAACTTGAAGAATTCGAGGAAGCAGGTAGATACAACTTGAACTATATATATATGAAGATTTTTTGAAATATCAGCATAAGTCCT
Organism: Halocynthia roretzi; assembly: GCA_013436055.1. Lineage (NCBI taxonomy): Eukaryota > Metazoa > Chordata > Ascidiacea > Stolidobranchia > Pyuridae > Halocynthia > Halocynthia roretzi. The sequence continues at coordinate 305,015 of QRAM01000079.1, read as the reverse complement.
TAAAGAAGTCTATACGAGCCTCTATATGATTTTGACTAAGGGGTTGTATAAGGGGCTGCAAAATTTTATGAGATGGGGTCTTTTGAATAGTTTAGTTTTATGAATTATTATGGGATGTAGATGCTATTAAACTGAAATGTCAACGGCAGATATTTTCGTTAGAATACATTTACGTTTTCTTTTTTTTTTTAATCGTTATTGCTGAGATTATATTGAAGTGTGGAATTGAGGTTGAATTATTTGCTTATTGGACAATTTCAGCCAAACGGAATATGGAAATAGAAGCGAAAAAGGCGAAAGAGAGGGAACAGCGTGCTCTGGTATTTGTTTTTCTTAAATATTTCATTTTTATCTTCAATAATACACTCGTATATCCGCTTATAATAATGTTGTAATGTTGATTTTAAAAGTTGGATGAAGATTTTTTACTGGTTTCATTTGCCATAATATAGGAGCATATGAATGCAAGGCATGAAGCAAATAAGCTTGTAGCTTCAGGAAACAGTGACAGCGTAAAGCAGTCGAATGAGGCCTTGTCGGAAGAAGATAAGAAAAAATTGAAACAAAGACCTGTCGCCACTGAAGCCGTACCAGGAACGCCATGGTTGGTAACAATAATCATTTACAGTTTTTTTCGTTATTTTCCCATTCAATTTCTAATCTATTCTGCATTTTTGAATCTGTGATGTATTCTCTATGGCAGGGGTGGCCAACAAGTCGATCGTGATCGACCGGTCGATCGCGAATAAATACGCTTTCAAACAGAATTCTTAAAAGGATACAAAATTTCCATCAAGTCAAGTCGGATAAATTTAAAATCAATGCTTTAACAGTTGTAAAGTAAAGTATCTGTCATGCACAGCTAGTGAAGCACAACAACATAACAAGTAACTTTAGGACGTGTCCAACTTTCGTGTCGATATTGCAAAAGTACCGCCGATGTCAAAGATGGAAAATGCGCGCAGCAAAAACATTTTGATGCTTGTGTGTTTTGTAAATAACAAATAGAAAAGAGGAAGGTGTTACATTCTCGCCACAAAGCATACTGTTGGCAATTCGGTGCTAAGCCAGATACAGTAGCATAGTCGAAGGAAAAAAATTATGTTTTTGACCGGTCGATCGCGAGGTAGTAAGAAATTTTTTAGTCAATCTCAAGCTAGGTGAAGTTGGCCACCCCTGCTCTATGGTATAACTTTTTATATATTTTTATAAGTAATATATGCTCAGTTCTAGAATAAGAGTTCTGTGGTCTGTGAAAAGTTTTATTTGTATAAAAGGGATCCTTAGAATGAAAAAAACAGAGGAACCAGGAATCCGGGGCCTTGCCTAGGCATAGCTATAATAGGTTGTTAAACATGATGAAGTTAACTTGATTTTGCTGTGTCACTACTGGCATTTAAGCATTCCTAATTCACATATACTTTTTGTTGTTGTTAGAAACCTATGATTGCCTTTGGTTACTCGCCTTTATTTCTATATTTCTAAATCTTGCAGAATGCATGCGTCGAGCATTTAAAGTTTCAAAACCACTAACGGAAGATAGAATTTTCATATTTAATAATCCATGTATTTATCAGGTGTGTCGTCTGGACCGGTGACGAAAAAGTGTTTTTTTACAACCCCACCACCAGATTGTCTATGTGGGTTCGCCCTGACGAACTCTACGGTCGCACAGACATCGACAAGATTTTGGCTGACCCTCCTCACAAAAGGAAGAAGCCTGAAGGTAGGTTACTGGATTTGGTCTCATGCTTCGTACCTATTTCTTACATTAACTAATTGAAAAAACAAAATATTGTGTCCAGAAAAAGAAACGCCTGCTCCTGCTGAACCAGAGGAAGAAACATCAGATGACAATGATGAATTATCAGCAACATCCAAGAAACAAAAGAAAAGAAAGTTGTCAGAGTATGGCTCATGCATTTTAAATCCAATAGCTCTCTGATATCATGTCGAACTACGTTTCTTTTGCATTTTGTTTTTATGGAACAGAATTAGGTGTACCATAACTGAATCCTTTTTCATGACCTAATCACAGTAGCTCTGGAGAATCTCACCTTTCAGAAGCAATAGCGAAGAATATCGCTGCCATCCCGACAGAAACGAGAATCAAACAGTTCAAGGAAATGCTGCAGGAACGCCAGGTTTGCACTCGCATCCATTTTCATGGTTTATTGTTACTATTGTAATTGTGACTTGAATTTCGACTCCTCTAGGTTTCTGCTTTCTCCACCTGGGACAAAGAACTCCATAAAATAGTGTTCGATGCTCGGTATACTTTGCTCACACCGAAAGAAAGGAGAGTGGTAAGCAATGTTTCCTGTAATTTTTAGTATTCAATATAGCCAAAAATCTTTTGTGGTGGATTTTTTTTTGCTACGACTAAAGTATGCATGTACTGAATGTACACTCGATATAGATTCAAGATAATTTTGGCACAGCCACTATCTCCTGTGGTTGTGGGCATTTTTTAATATAAGACACGTATGACTGCATTCTAAAATATGAGGAATTTATTTCAAAAAAAAATTTACACTTTGAACTCACGTAGCTAACCTTTTGTGGGCATATTAATTCATTATTTCATTATGTGCTGGTTGCTTCCGCAGCTTAGGGAACGGTGGTGAAATGTGTTTCTCTCTTCATTTTGAGAATATTTTGCTTGCAGGTGTTTGATGATTATCTAAAAACAAGAGCTGAAGAGGAAAGAAAGGAAAAGAAAGCTTTGAGTTTGAAAACAAAGCAAGATTTTAAAACTCTGCTGGCGGAAGTCAACGTATCTGCCAGGCACGTACTCTTATAAGAAAAAATAAGTGTATCAATGTCACAATATCCCTCCTACGATACTTGATGCAGCGCTTAGAATGTTGCTATATGACTTTATTTCTATCACACCAGGTTATGGTCGACTTTGTTTTGAGATAGGAGTTCTCTGTTTCGCCTAAGACACTATTTAATTCAGAGAGATTTGAGTAGGATTTCATTCTCTGCGCACCCGAATAGAATTGGTGACATTGTTCCGAGACAAACTTCATACTTACACAAGTTCTTTCTATTTTAGAATGACATTCAGTGAATTTGCCAGCAAGCATGGTCGAGACGCAAAATTCAAGGCTGTGGAACGCATGAGGGAACGTGAAGCACTCTTCAATGAGTTTATTCAAGAGTCGAAGCGTAAAAAAACAACTGAGGCGAAAAATAAGTTAGATAAGGTAAATAAGGTTACTTTTACTTTTTTGTATCAGTGTTGAATATAACTCTCAAACTATGTAAAACCTACTACAATAATTACCAATCAAATTCCTAAGTTGTAACTAATTGGAATGAATTTGTGATTGTGATAATCGGGGACTTCATGGCTCTCTTGTCGCAGATCAAAGCCGATTACTTGGCGTTGCTCGAAGAGAAAAAAACAGAAAAATATTCAAGGTGGTCTCGCGTCAAGGAGAAAATTTCTTCAGACCCCAGATATTCTGCCCTTGACAATACTGCGCAGCGAGAAGAATTCTGGACAGAATATTGTGAGAAGAAAAAAAAGGTGAACGACTTAATGTTATCATGGTAGTTCTAAACTTTCAGACATGTATATGCGTCCTATCGAAAATAAGGGAATATTTAATTTCTCCCCTTTATTTTATTTATTGAGATGAGCATTGATATTCAATATTTTAATTTGATTTTAAGAATGGTAAATCTGTTTCAAATACCACTTGTGTTCTATATCTGAGACATCATAACATAGGTTTATCAAGAGATTTGAATCTGTCTGAATCGTCTTCTATCTGACTCAAGAGAAGTATATATTTAGAGACATAAGGAACTACTTAATATATAAAGCTATATAAATATGTGTGATATCTGTTCAGATATCTGTTTGCTGGTTTTCTGAGCGTATTCTTTTTCTCTTTAATTCTCTCGTGGCGAACCACACCAGGCAGATTCAAAAATCACTGTACCATTCCATTATGATGTTACAGCTTCAAATGTTTCGATATCGCAGACATTGAACGTAACAACAAAGCTGCCTGAAGAACTCTGATTAAAATATTTAATGAAGGATAGCTCTAGTTCGATATATGTCTGTAGATAGACTCCTTTTTAATTTTTATTCTGTCTTTAGCCTGAGAATGACGAAGAAGCAGAACGTAAGCGCAGGACTGAAGAGAGTATGAAGGCGAGATTGGAGCAAGTAGAGAAAGAAAAAGCAGAAAGAAGCAAAGAGATTGATTCCGAAAGACAAAAACACAGATTAGAGGAAGCTGTACAACACTTCAAGGCATTGCTTGCAGATATGGTAATATGACTTCAGTGTTTTCAGATTATATGTTTTATTTGAAAATTCAGTAGTCATTTGGAAATCGTCTAGTCTAGGTTTATATTATAAACTGAAAAATGCCCTTTTTTGTTCATTCTGAATTTAGTTATGTGGATTTCCATTGTAAAATTTTCATAGAAACTCCTGTGCGTAATATCACATGCTGTATTGCGTAATATTATGCTTGGCAAATACCCTAAGTGTCAAAATTCTTAAGATAATTAAAATAGAATTCTCACGCAATGTCATGCAACCCGCATAATATTTGGAGAATAAATTTTTCATTACTTCCAATATCGCAATAGTTGCATGTATTTTGCCATCTTTTTCGGTAGGACTACGGGTATATGTAGTAATAACGAATGTCAGTGATATGGTAGCTAATCTGTTGTACCCTCAGGTGCGTAACACCGACCAGTCTTGGTCTGAGATTCGGAGACAGTTAAGAAAGGAACACAGGTGGGAGCTTGCTTCACTTTTGTCAAAAGAGGAAAAGGAAAGGCGAGTATTTTGCTTCTGTTTTTATTTTGCATGGCCTGAAGTTTTTATCTCACTCTTATCCATTCTTCTCCTGCTCCAACTCAAATATATTCAATTGAAATCAAACTGCAGTGGTTATATTAGTGCAAAAAGAAAATTTAATGGAAATGGCATTCATGACTCATTCAAAATAATATCAGATATGTTTCTTCACATAGGTATTTCGATGAACACATCGAAGCGCTCAACAAGCGAAAACGTGTCGCCTTCAAGCAACTCCTCAATGAGACTTCACAGATTGATTTGACCACAACTTGGAAAGAAATCAAAAAACTAATCAAGGAAGATCCAAGATATACAAAATTTTCATCCAGTGACAGGGTATGCCGTTGTCAGTGAACTAAGGGGGACAAATTATAAGTTACTCAAACTTTCTCGTCGCTTTTAATGGGACATGGGTACCCACTATTTTATAATTTAATTATAGTAAAGTGGATTACTTGGGTGGATTATTTGGGCTCAATGAAGTGTTCGCTCTTATCAAGAGGGTTTTTACAACTTTAAACAACAATATGCAAATTTGAATTGTATGGCTCATAATGTCTTGTGACAGTGGAGAGATTCATTGAAGGCATCACCTCCTAGCTAATTCTCAGAGTAGAGCAGCCATTGGAATACTCTCACTGCTCCTTTGCATTAAAATCACGCATACCATGTCCATATACTGACCCAATTAAACGGATTGGTGTCCCAAATGAGGAAAGCAAATGTAGCTGATACCCTTTATTTGTTTTGTTCGAAATTTTTCCCCAGTTAGCATCTGAAATACACTGTATATTATACCATGTCACAAGTCAGTATCATGGAATTCTTTGTTTTGATATTTGCTTATCTGGAATATTTCCCTCAAACATTATAATGCGGTCATTTTATTCAGAAACGGGAACGAGAATTTGAGGATTTCATAAAAGAGAAAAAAGTCACTGCAAAGTCAGAATTTCGCAATTTACTCAGAGAAACGAAAACTGTCTCTCATAAGTGAGTATCAAAAACTATTTCTAATCCTGGTCAGTTGAGTGGGGTAAATGTGATATAAACCATAGTACTATAGATTAGACATTACGATTTCTCTTTGCAAGTTATGAATGAGTGACATTACGATACTCTAAAAGGTTGGTGTAGATTGAACATATTCCAAATTTATATTCAATACAATGTATCTTTTCAACTTACTGCACCGCAGGTCTAAAGAACTTGCCAAAGCAAACCCACATTACTTGAATGAAATAGTTGCCGTTCTCGAGAATGACAAGAGGTATCTGGTGCTCGACTGCGTTTCTGATGAACGAGACGATTTGCTGTATACATACATGGACGAGCTGCATAGAAAAGGACCCCCTCCTCCACCCACAGCTACTGAGCCTTCGAGAAGAAGTCTGAAGTGATTTGAACTCAGGTTTATACTCTTCTTTGACGATATGAGGTTATGTGCTTAGTAGCGCATATATACAATGGTAATCATACTTAGTAGCCAACAAATTCTTAAAATTTGTACTGTTCTCTTGTGGTGAAAATGTATTCGATTCCGAGGAGAATTCCTTGATAAAAAAAACCTATGTAATAAAATGAAATATAACAAAATTCAGGATCATATTTCTGAAAACGTTCTAAAAACACATAATTTCAGTACAATATCTGAAGATTGCAGAATATAGTTTGTATTTTGGTATACACCCGTCCCTCATTATCTGCAAACCACCACCATGCGATTTCGGAGTTATGCGAGGAACCTATTTTTACAAGTTCCCCCATTGTGTGCAAGAGAATTTGGCAGTCATTCGAGTTTGTGCGAGAGCGCTGTGCGGTTGAGATAGTTTAGGAAGTTCAGCTCACCTTCCTGAGATTTCTATAAGTCTGCCTTCACCTCTTGCTGTGTCTGATGACCCTGACGACACTCAACCTCATCCATCTACCCCTGTCCAACCACTAGCATGTCCCTTCCTTAAAACGGGCGACTAATGTAGTAAAACATCTGTATTTATCAAATGTTACCTCGGAATGACGAAAGAATGGAATGGGTGTTAAATAATGCTGAATAGGTAAATGCTTCAAATTGGTTGCTAATGAGAAATAGCATGGTAATTTCGATCTTTGTGCTATCAGACCTAAGAGTTTCAGACTAAATTTAAGTTTTCTATAAAGCGCTGTTTTCAAAATATGATGCTTGCATTGTAGGCCGAGTAGACTTTTATTGCTGGTGATAGTTAGTAGTATACAAAGTGCATTGATAGTATTAATAGATGGATATGTATGGATGATGTAATGGAGATATGAATGCTCATCAACTACAAAACATGCTGCCGTGTTAGTAATTTCTAAAATGGTAGTCAATCTTTAGTCATTAGTGGGACTCACAGTCCGAGAGATCTACGTCTAGTGCCTACAAACTTCTAAAAAATTACGGAATAGTTTTTTTCTTAGATAATTGATCTTGCATATATTCTGCTTTCACAGCCCTCCTTCATCATTGGTCTAATTAGATAATGTAAAAATACTTATTTAAAACTCTCAAATGGATGATAGTGGATGATATAACTATACATCATAATGGTATGTGCAAATGCTTTAAAGAAAATTTGCTTTGCTCATTCTTACTGCATAAAAAAGGAACCGTTTCATGTACAAATTCATGATGAAGTTTAGAAATATAAAAAGGTAATAGGGTTTTAGTCCTGATTATATGGAATAATAATGTAAGTAATGTATGTGCATATCATAGAATTGTTATACGACACCAGAAGAATGCGATTGGGGAATGGCAGGTGTGGTGTGTTAATCGTAATATCATTTTTACAATGAAGTATTAGTCTAGGATAGGTAGTATAGAAAAACAAAGCTTTGTTGTCTTGTGGTTTCACTGTTGTGAAATCCTTCATCATCATGTTGTTGAACAAATCGTATCGATGCATTCTGCAACAACAGCTGTCCAGCCAGTCTGGTGACTGCGAAGAAAGGTATTTATAAAAACTGAAATTATTAACAAACAAAAAATCCTTTTACCTAGCACCGCAGCCACGACCAGTATCCCCGTGGAAATACTCGTAGAAAAGAACTAAATCTTTCCAGTGTTCGTTCTCGGCATACAGGCTACTGTCGCCATGACAGGGCCGCTGACCCGTGACAGGATCGGGTTCAAAAAGAGATGTGAGGCGTCGGGATAGTTCTTTGGAGACATCCTGCGAAAGATTTTTTAGTTTATAGAGTTTTAAGTAGTGTGAGGAAGGGTGTTACACTGAGATGCCCTTTGTAATATTGTAATTTTAATAACAGTATGATTCTTTTCTCTTTATGCACTTGCAGCATCTGAGTCCTTATTGGATTAAGCTTTTTTCTGGAGTTTAGTATATCATAGAAGACAATTGATTACTCAATCATGGTTTGCAGAACAATATTTTACCACACGGGAAAGAGTGGGTTCTTGTTGCTTATAATCGTTAGTAAGACCGTGCTGAGCGGGATATATTATCGTATGATGCACAGGAAATGACATATCGTGTACCTTGATGCATTCCCATGTGCTAGTTCTAAAGTAAATGGTAACAGTATGTTACCTGGAATCGTTACAACTCACCTTTAGACGCATTTTGTTACCAGATCTTGTTGGGCATTCGACCATTAGAGAGTCACGATAGAAATAATCATACCTGTTCAAGGCTTCAATGATCAAGTGGTTGACTAAAAAACAATTGAAAAATTGCTGAAAACTATTTCAGACCTTTTCAGAAAGAATTTCTTGCAGATTTTTTATCACTTTCATGTTCGGCATACGAGAAGTGTATGCTATATGGCTTCAGAATAAGTAATTCACTCGTGCAACATACCACAAAGCCATATAGGCCCTCTCCAGTTGCTGTTTCCACCGAACAAGTATGTATTCGATTCTCCAGGTACATAGTCAACTCTGTGCTCATTGCAGTCCACATGCATGACAAAAGGCTCTTTCATGTGTACCTGATAGAGATAATATGAGTTTGAATATATATGAGAAACAAAACCACACACTATGGTCAATCAACCTGGAGTGGAGTCCCTTAGGTCGCCTTGGTGACTTTGTAATTTTACGATAAGAACGTAGACTAAGCCTAATGAGATTACAATTTCCCTCAAATGTTATATTTTTAATACGCTTTTAAACTGGTTGTAGAAAGACAACCAATACTTGAAAAATAAAGGAATATCGTCGAAAACCTTGATAAGTTGAGGTAAAACAACTATCATGACTGGCATGTTTATGCCTCTGCTAATCCAAACAATTGACTTGAAAGAAACAAATGGTTTGTAAAAATACTTTGGACAGAGATCTGATGCCGTAGGGAGAAAGAAATTCTTCTTCGTCCAACAGATATCCCAGTAAACTCTCAAGCTGCTTTCTAGTAGGTATGGCCAAGAGAATTCGGTTGTCACCAACATTCATGAAAGAAGACTAAACAATAGATGGATTGGATTATGTAAGATTCTGATGGTTTTTAGAATGACAAGGAGATTCTAATACAAGCACATGTATGTTTTTAAAAATGCAAGTTTTCTTATTAATATTTGAAGACATTTTCTTACAATAGATGAAAGATCTGGTCTGTTATTCAGGAACCACTCCGTCCTCTTTTTGAACGCTGGCAAAGCTTCCATGTTTTCGTGGTCAAGAACAAGACACGCATATAGAGGAATGAGACCAACCATCGACCGAACTCTCAAAGGCTTTGAATTGTCACTGTACCGCAGGACGTCATAGTAAAATCCATCCTTTTCATCCCAAAGCCCTAATGAAGAAACAATTAGCGAAGCGAATAAGATCCGGTATATTGTTGATAATGTCGAACACTTTTTTTTTTATAAGTAAACAATAACCTTCTCCATTGCCAGCAGCATTCATAGCATCAACAATCTTAATGAAGTGCTCGAAAAATTTGCTTGCCATATCCTCATAAGCTGGGTCATGCAGAGCCAGTTCAAGGGATATATCCAACATGACAACGCAAAAAAATGCCATCCATGCAGTTCCATCAGCCTAGTGGTAATAATAGAAAGAAATGGAACTTGCATAATCTTTATTACATAATTTATTGATGATAGTTCTTTGATCTTCCTTGCATTTTCACTCTTCAATGACCATATTTTCTCCCACTGAAATAACTGTTGCTTATTACTGCAAAGTCGGTGTGAAAAAGCTAAACATATTCTATATATGTTAAGACATGTGTATAGGATATGCCATGCTGTTAAAAGCTGTGAAAACTGACAGAACGGTCCATTTGACATGTAATACTTGTCCCTGTTACGATAACAGTTATATAAGATATAATATTATTTCTCACCTGCTCAAGGTGACCTCCTGTGGGTAATGGTTTTGACCTATCAAACACACCTACAAAACCATCAGAATATTCAAGTAAAATACAAGATAACTTCAATCTCAATGCAATCAACTTACCTATGTTGTCCAGTCCTAAAAATCCACCAGAAAATATGTTTTTTCCTTCGGGATCTTTCCTGTTTACCCACCTGAGGAAAAAGTCGCTTGTAAATTTTAACCAAAATGAAATATTACAAGCAGTAAAGGATGTCGAAAAGTTTACCAAGTAAAATTCAGAATCAGTTTGAGAAAACATCTTTTCAGAAACGCTTGATCCCTTTGCCCTTTCGGGGCTGTCATCTTATAAACGCGAAACACAGACCAGGCGTGCACGGGTGGATTAACATCATCGAATGCAAACTCGTATGCAGGAATCTGTTTCATATTTTTCGATTTTTATAGTTCCATTTCTATGATACTTAGAGTTACCATATTTTCAGAACTAAAAACCAGGACGCTTTGAAAAAACGGCATTTTAAGTTTGGTTCATATTTAGAAGTATATAGCTATTAATTAAATGCATTTTGGGCAGTCCAAAACTAATACACAGAATTAGAATATCATAGAGAGTAAACGAGATAAACATATCGCATTGAAATAAAATTAACTCTTCGACATATCATACTTTTCTCTACATAGCACGGCCTTAAAAACGGGACAATTTAAAAATGGGTGATATACTGTATGGTGAATGTACATCCAAAAATATGTATGAGGTCATCTTCACCTGCCCGCTCGGTGACATGTACCACTCCCTCAGTAGAAGAAGTAGTTGGGATTTTGCAAACTCCGGATCGATTCTGCAGAAGGGAATCATGTGGAAAGCCAGATCCCATGAAGCATACTATGAGCAAGATGAGTAATTTTTATTACGATTAGTATGTTGGTTGAATAGCTGCTGATCAATTAATTATTTCTATGACAGACCCATGGATATTCCCATTTATCTGGCATAGACACAACATCCCTGTTGAAGAGATGACTCCATTCGTGGTTGCGGCCAGTTAACCTGAGTGAAATTAATAGAAAGTCGGTTTGTATCATATTGAGTTTCAACATTAGTAACAATCATCAATAATAATACTGAGTGCAATGCAATGATGACGTGATATGTATCTAATGTTGAAATAGTTGGTCCAAAGACAACAAATGACGTTTAAGATGATACTTCAGCTATGCATACAAACAATCACAACGAGGATATGACCTTAAAATTGTTATATAGAGGTAGGTGTCCTTTTCGTTCATCTGCGAATACACTGAACTCTATTAGTCCAATCTTCTGTACAAGACACTTACTCAGAAACTCAATCAATACAGTTGATATGTAAGAAACTAATACGATACTGAGGAAATACTTTGTTTCGAACACCCTTCATCAACAACAATTGAAATGGCATGAAGGGCCCTTCTACTTGCACTATGCAAACAATTAGCTTCATAGACATTGTAGAAGATGCTGAAGAATAGTTCGATTCAGAGCTAGGCTGAATTTAATCATATAAGTGTAAATCATACGGATGGTGGCGAAGACTTAACAGCATCTGCTGCTGCAATGTAATTTAGAGTTTGCATCTTTGGTTAGAAATATTGATAGAGAAAGTGATTTAGTGTTGCGCATGCAGATAATGAACTAGAGATCGATGTGAAATCTTGCCTTTTAACATAGTTCTATGTTCTAATGCAGGGTGGTCAACTTCAGGCCCGGCACATGTATTTTAGCAGCCCGTAGAGTACTTTCTTTAAGGTTATTTAAGAAGAGAGCGGCAAATGTTAGTTTGTAAGCGATTAAGATCAATTATGCAAACCAAGCAAATTATATCCTTCATTTTATCAGTCTATTTCAGTATAAAACAAGAGATCTACCACCAACATGAATTCACATGTGATAACCCCAGAAGAAAAATGTCTTGATCTAAAATGTCCAGAGCACTGTTGTTCGATTCCACTCTTCGACAACCACTACCACACGTATTGCTGCGACAAGAATGAATACAAAATGCATTTTTTGCCGTTCCGTCATGGGTACGTGTTATATTCTCCCATATAAACATGACGTTGTTATTTTTGATATAAGAACTGTAATATAAAAGTGTTTTTCCAGATTGCTCATGGAAGATATGTCATATCCAGATCATCCTTATCTCATCACCGACGATATTCATCTTCCTCTGACAAAAGAAATCCATGAATACCAAAATACGAACAGAAGTGAGCTTCTAACAAATGACATTATCATGGCAATGATTTTTTCTGCTCTTGATGATCTAATTAAATTGAATTCAACAGATTACACTAATTTCAATGCAAGGAGTGGACAGTTGTCAGAACCACGTGCTCTTGGGTAAGAAAATTATGATATATTATTCACATCATCTTAGGCTCATAATATTTTTTCAGTTGTTATTATTCATTGATTGTTAGCTTCGTAGATTCCTTTTTTCAGGGCGACACCATTATTCCATATTAGACAAGACCCGAATCATAAATTTGCTTCAAATTACAGTACCAACATGTATGTCAGGGGTGGGACCAGAATAGCACACAAACTTGCCTTGAATAGAGTTCTTCAAAGCTCCATAGGTGTTATTCGGGAGCTCTATATGACCTGTGACATATGGTCACTGACAGGATGATAATGGGCCCTAGACTCGACTGAGCTGGTGATGACTCAGGCGAGGTTCGAACCCGCAACATTTTAATTGTGAGACCCGCTCGCTACCACTGAGCCACTCTCCCATCCAATCAAATACAGTTATAGATGATGAAATATAATCTCGGACAATAGTGTCACCAGTTAACAAACACAATGGACCTGAGACCCTGAGTCAAGAGTCAAGTCTGAGTCAAGACCCTGAGTCAAAGTCTTTCTGAAATTACAAATTATTAGCTTTTATCTTTAACAGTTGGAACTATACCGGAATAACAAGCGGAGTGATCACTCTACTCCTTTTCCTTATCGTGATCTTCATCATCTTCTACATTTTCCGGCTCTGGAAAAAGAAGCTGGGCCGTTCTCGTCAATACAATCGAGGAGAACCAAATAGGGAGATGGTCGTTTATAGAACAACTCCACTTCCGCAAGCACAAACTCATCCATGCACTTGTGCATTAGCGAGAAATAACGAAAGCGTCATGCAAGCGATACCGGATGAAGAAAGGCATGTAAAGCTATGCAAAAATGCTGACGATTCAATTCTTTTAAAAAAATTGTATACAATACAAGATTTAAACTCAAATGCACTCGAGATAGGAATGGTGTGATTGTAATGTACTATTTGTCTATTGAACAGGATACGTTTCCCGCCACCATACTCTCAAGACAAGGTCCTTAGGTCAGGTTGCTCCGATGATGCGTCAATAAACATAGACGCTACTACATCACAAGAAATCGCAATAGGTAAGAACTTTTGTGATATTTTTCGGTGCATCCTCGATGGCAAATTCATATCTATATCATTTCAATCAACAGCAACAGAGATCCAACAAAATAACCAAGAACCACCATCATACAGTGGACTTGAACCAAGCAAATCACTTTTAGTTGATATCACTACCAGTAGAACATAGATACAAACAGTGATTTGACAGCCAATGAATACAAGTGAGATGGATACCAGAAGTGTATGTTTTGTTCCAATACAGATTGGAAAAAGGGAAATTCGCATGACTTAGGCAGTCAGTCAATACGGTCAATATGAAAAGCAGTTCTCTAAGAAATATTTGAGTGAACCAGTGATTAAAGTTAATTTTAAATTAATTGTTATGGTTACCTTGAATCAGGCGGCGTCGTTTGATCAGGGTCTCCCTGAAGCCAGTCATGTATGACGTAATGGTAAAATTGTTTGGACCAGAGCAGACCGGCAAAAGCTTGCCGAAGGATGGAAGCATGTTCTCCCATGACTTTAGGAAATTTGGCCTATAAGAGAGGGCTATTCAGTTAGTAGCTGGAAATGTAATAACTATTAGTAATTGGCTAATACTGAATTGGTTTCCTAAACTAAAAGTTCTGTTGAATTCTCAGCCAAGTCAAGCATGTTTTTGATATAAAGTTTTCGAGCCAGGTTTTCAATACTATGCTTTATAATATTATTAACATTTTTTACAAGGTTCAATAGCTATCTAAAAATATGGAACCAATGTAATTTATCAGCACCTGATAGAACTCATCTGCCTCTGTTATTCTTTTCTTGAATATGTCGTCGAATGTTTTTCCAAACCAGTCCCTGTTTCGTTGCGGTTTATGTATGCTACGAACCAGTCGAGATCTAAGGACCACTTCCCCTATAGTAAACAAAAGATGAATGAAATTGATACAGATATAGATCAATATAGATTAGAAACATGTAGCTTACCACCAGCAGGTATCGTGAGTTTATAATATGCTGCAACCTTCGTGCCTTTGGGTCGTATAGATACTGCATCCTTCTCACCTAAATTATAATCAATATATCATTAAACAGAAGCAGTCATAAAAATTCATTGCTAAACATACCGTTGATGACGTATCGATGGAAAGCATCCTTGTAATACTTCGTATAGTGCTCGGTATCGAATAGCCTTTCCATATTGGTTTCATTCTCAGTAAACAACAGTTCAAAATCACCATCTTGTTCAGCAATATCAAAGGCCATAGACATATCATCTATTATGGGAAAAATGCAATCAAAACTTGAATATTAGACAGTTTGAGACAAAATCTGAATATTAATACAGTTGAGAATCCCTCATTTTTTATTATTTCTAACTAAGCGGGCCTTTTTTCATGTTTGTTGCCCTTGGCTGGTTCCCCTTCACATATAAAAAAGTACACCATTTGTATAATGACTTATCACTACTATACAGATATTGGATTTCATGTAAGGTATAAAAACAAAGCATTGAATATGATTACAGGTAAACAAAATGTAAACTGAAAAAATTCAACATTTTATTTCAAAGTAATATACAAGTAATGACGCTAGTCATGCTACACTCATATATGGGGGTGAAATTCAGATCTCACGTGAAAATAATGTTTTGTACTTACTGTACAAAAAACAACACGATGATCACTGCTTTTTGGATTTTTGAATTTCGTATAAAGGATTCTCAACTGTACTACACACTGTATTGCGTAGCTTTATAAATGTTTTTTTTATTATTCAACTGAATAATTTTCAACAAAGTTGTTTATAATTAGTAAGCCCACCCAATGCTTCATGGCGACAATCAACGACACCGTCGCTCGCCCTACGAATTGAAGGTTTCATGGTGCATCCCTCGTGCTTGCAACCCCATATCCATGTGTTACGAAACCACAAGGTCGGTAGAACGTGGATAGTTTTCGTTTCGGGTCCACGGTTTGCAACTAAGGTATGAAAATTTTATGTAGAATTTGATAATGGTCGTATTAGATGATACAATGATTTTCTACCGGTAATTCTGCAAAGAATATCATGGGGATCATTCTTCGCATATTCTGCAGTGACATCCCAGTATCGCCATTCGTCAAACGCACCTGGATGTAAAACAAATTGTTGCAGTATCTCCTTTGAATCTTGTACATATGTACGATACAGGATATACAATCCTTGAGATTCAAATCAAAAGCAAGGTAGCATGGACTATTAAATTTATTTTATAGCACTGACGAATTGAATTAAACAGTTTTCAGAGTGTTTTTAGAATGAGTGAATAAGCTACAGTATATGTTCTCGCTATGTTGAAATTTGCTGTGAACAGTAGATCATTCAACTCATTGTCTTTCTACAGATATAACATACCATATATTACATGCAGGGCTGTGTAGCCTCAGCAATTTGTTGGTTATTACGGTAGTGTGTTTGTTTAACGTTTCTCTACGGTAGTAACTTCTTCATTGAATAATTTCGGAAAGTCACAACAGTTCAGCTTTAGCAGGTTAGAGTACTATCAAGTAGCATGATTTACGTTGGCAGTGATAAAATTCCTTGTATGTTGTGTGCTCTTACT
>QRAM01000079.1:251183-287331 GCA_013436055.1 Halocynthia roretzi | reverse complement strand
TACCGTAGTTATTTTAATTATAATTAGAGGTGTCAGTGGTATCAAACATTAAGGCACTGCTTTCCAAACTGAGTAGTGTGTCGTCTGCAGTGCGTAGGTGTGTCGCGGATTGTATTTATGTATCAGTATCTCTCGTAAGGGATTGAATTAACCTCTGGTTTGCTATTAAAACTGAATTGATGTGTCGCGAAATTATGTATGTTTGAAAAGTGTGTCACCAACTAGAAAAGNTTGGGAAGCTTTGCATTAAGGAGTCAAATGTTTTGCGTACAAGCCTCGATAAGTAACAATATTCAACATATACGGTTATGGCAGTTACATCCTGAAATAATATGCCTATTAGCACAATACTAGGGGGGAAATAAATAAGTTGTGTAACGGAGTTACTAAAATGACAATTCTGCAATAGATTTCAAAGTACTAAATCCCACCAGTGTCTTCTAGTTCGAATTCTAACTTTTCCAATCCTCTTTTCCTGTTTTCCTCAACCAACCATTGATAAGGATATGCTTTCTGAGGATACTTGTATAATGCTTTCATGTAAGAATGAGTGGGTGTACTATCCAAATAGTAATAGTTCTCTTTCACATCTTCGCCATGGTTGCCTTCCGGACCTAAGTGAATTGTATTTCATCAGTTAAATTAATTATTCCATCGTTCATCCATACAAGGAAAAGCACAAATACTTAATTTACCTGTGTGCATTGACCATCTATATATAATGGACCTTGAGATATATTATACGTATAACTACTTCACACCTAACTTAGATATTTCTAGAATGTTGTTAATCTATGCCTTTGGTGAGATTTAGCTCGAAGCCCTTGTCACATATAAAACTTGTGAACAAAGGGATTATAAGTAACAGTTTTCACTGATGATCATGATGTCATTATTATCATCAGGTTTAATTCTCCTTTTAAAAACTATTGAAGTTAAAGTAAACCAGTGTTTCCATCTCTTTTATCGTAATAGTTAAAAAGTGTGGGATAGATTAGTGCTAAAATAAACATAAGGTCTAGGCGACGCCTTCCCTAAATAAGAAAGTTTTGCTATTTTCAAATCACCTTTCAGATATTACTTTTAAAAACTTTGACACCTAAGTACATTCAAATGCTACCCACAGGGCAGTATGCATGTATACTGTACTGTATCAACCAGTATACTAACAAGTATGTAATATATCAATCTATAATGGGGACCTAATTTCTACAAATAGCTTCTTAAATTGCATCTATATTGCACACTGTTTAATAACATTAACTCACCAATGAAATAAAAGAACTATGGTAGTTTAAAGGTGCATATTCACAGTAATAGCTATTTTATTTAGAGATCTTGAAATGAAATGTTTAAGTATGGTATGAATTATATTTATTCCATAACCATTGGAATATTCCATACATGTAGACAACTTTATAATACTACACCACCTAATGCATTTTTATTTGTGGTATTTAGGGTTGTCCAGCAAAGGACCATTGATGCATACCAGTCAGTCTCTTGATACATACCAGTCAGCCCGAACAGTCTTTCCTTTAGTATAGGATCATTCTCGTTCCAGAGTGCAACTGAAAAGCACAACCTGCACTGACGATCACAAATACCAAGTAAACCATCTTCTCCCCATCTATATGCTCGAGATCTTGAATGATCATGGCTTAGATATTCCCAGCTGTAATGAAGACACTCAATCTATATAAAGCAGTGCTTACAATAAAAATATATGTACATAACATTAGCCATAGCCATATCATGTGCACCACAAAGGAAATTAATATTTAGTTTATATTGATGCCTTATTTCTTGAAAAGTAATTTGGTGTAAAATGGTAAATGCAAAACTCTAGCTTGACTCCATTTTATATTTCAAAATGCTTCCATGTAGTCTTAACAGACTAGTGGGGGCTTTCCCATAAGTTATTACTGATTAACTAAAATTTGGTTCAACGAATTATTTATTATATATCTCACCAGTTGCCATCTGGTGAGTAGTCCTCCCTCACCGTACCCCACTGCCGTTCGGAGAGATAAGGTCCCCATCTCTTCCAATTAGCTCTCCTGTGATGATCGTCTTCCAGACGTTCATCTTCAGTGGTTCTAACTGCAGCCACTTCTTCTGTTTTAGATACCGTTTTTTCCTTAGCTATGCATGTTTTTTCAACTGTTCTAACTACAGTCACTTCTTTTGTTTTGGATGCCATTTTCCCCACGCTATGTATATTCAAATAACACAGTAAAGAAAATAATTGCAAGCAATAGAAATGTGCAAAAATTTACCAACGTGAAAGCTCAATTGTAAATTGTTTATTTATGTTATGACATAGCGTAGGAAATGACACATGGTTTACTTTTATTCAATCCCATGATATAGAAATGTAGTGAATGTATGTTAGATGCAATGTAAACTACAATGCTACAATATTTCTGTTTATCCTCAGATCACCGTAACTTTCGTCGGTGGAAATTTTTCAGTTTCTAATCTACGCTAATTAGGGTGATCTTCCCTCACTTTCTTCCCAATTCTACTCACGAACCTTAGCGTTCCCTTTGTTTCTAAAACTTATTTCAACCACTGGACATTCCATACCTTTTCATATAAAAGTAAAACCACAATATATGCACAACAAGGCGGGTAATTCGATGCTGGTATTTCCCCTAATTTCGGAAATAAAACAAAAACAAAACATCGGAAGCATTCGGGGCGTTACTATTTTTGCGTATTTCCGGCTGTTGTCGAGTGTGTTAAGTGAAGGACATTCCAGATCACTTTTGAAAGCAGTACATATTTAGGAATTCGCTGGTAAAATCAACTGAGATAAATCCAAATGTATATTCAAGATTATAATATTTTCTGCATAAGTACTTCGTAAAAATGTCATCATAATTAAATAAATTTTGATGGCGTCCTTCAACAATTCCTTTATAACGTAAATAATCATGATTCGGCAAAAATGAAATAGCAATCGCTTATGAGGATTAGGATCGCTACAGCGGATTAAACGAACGGAACGGTTACCTAGCAACACTCATGCTCACTTTTTGTATGTGTGAGTTTTAAGATTTTCCTGCCTTCATTCAACTATGACAATTCATGATTTTTTACCGTTAATACCAAAATTATTTTATTACCTTTATTGCAGGAAAGTTTAATTCAATACGCGCTTATCATAAAAAGATTTGTGTTAGATATTCATCATGAAAAATACAAAACCAAATTAGTGGTATTTCAGTACTTCATATCTACTCGTCACTATGGATGAATATGGCACAGTCAAAGTAAAGTAAGCCTCACTCAAAAAGATATATTGATATATTTCTTTATTTTACCATTTGTTCTGCATCAAATTTTTCATACAGCTGGGCACAGGGATATGCTTCAAACAAAATAAGACACATTGATGCAAACACCATATGCTATGCTTGTGGGAGCAATTTAAAGTTTGTGGATACTGTGAGCAAGGAGGAAATAGTTTTCAAAAGCCCAGGAAATGGCATAGCGACCTTCGCCACTTCACCTACGTACGGAGTGTTTGCGCTCGCAGAGTCTTGCTTAAATCCGAGGATATTTATTTGCAGTTTTCCGTCGATGGAAGTTGTTAGCATTCTTCAAGGTTAGGGATTTTCTACCATTATCTTAACTTGTGTTTTTACTTTTATATCAGACATTCTCTATTCAAAGCAATAATTTTTTCTAGGTGGAACACCTCTCGAATTTAAATTGCTATCGTTTTCCTTCTCTAAGAAGTATCTGGCTACGTATTCTGGCATCCCTGACTTCACATTTGCAGCATGGGAATGGGAAACAGGAAAACTGCTCTGCAAATATGAGGTTTGTAAAATTTGAAATATGATACAAAGGAACAAACTAAACATCACAAATCCCATTAATACTGCCAATACTACTAATACCGACTGGTCATATTACAGTATTAATATCGATAATACAGTGCCGCTAAACTATGAGGTTGAACATCGAATATCCGGCATCCCTAATTCCAGGACCATGCCGGATTAAGAGGATGGTATCTGTATTGGTATTGTACCTCCCATTATGTCTATAATTCTTTCAAATGAAATGGAACAACTACTAAATGTACTTGTAGCTAGTGTCAAACATATTTAATTACATGAAAACTGCCTGGTTACTACTGTTGCTGTTTAAATTATGCTATCATTCATATTTATAACTATAAACTATAGAATTACAAATACAACTTCATTGCATCATTCATTGCTATGTATTGGGACAATACTTAAACCCACAGTACCTCCTGTACCAGAATTACCACCTGTACTAGCTAAATACTAAATNCCTTATTGGTCAGTTTGTTCGGGTCTTGAGTTTACGATTCCGTTCGAGTCTCTAGCTCTGACTTCACTTTACATCACCATACTGAATAGAACTTGTATTTTTCAAGTTTCTGGTTTATTTGACCAACAAAATAGTAATAGGTTTTCTTGGCATTCCGGTATATATAGTAAATTCGGTATAAGTAGTGATAATACAGGGCCGTAGCGGTTGCCCTAGGTGACAAATGAAAGTGGGCGCCAAAATTTAATCGTAGGTTTGGTTGTTCATCTATTCATACATATAATATATATAGATTGTATACAAAAAAAAAATTCTGTGTTAAATGTGGAGGCGCTAAATTCAGGTTCTGGTCTGGGCCGAAATTATAGCTTGCTACGGCTTTCGTAATGTAATTTATTTCAATCTTCTATTAATACATGAACAAAGAAAACTCGGGTCCAAATTAAATCTCTGTGGTCGGGTTACTAATAATTTTCTGTTGACGAATGTATATCTGTGTGAATGCTCTCTACCTCTACTTCTTTTACAGTGTTATAATCTTTTACTGAATTTTTACATAGCTACATTAACGACACAATGCAATAGCAGGCAAAGAAGTATTATATAATGTAATTCAATATTATAGACGAGATTGCGAATAGGCAGAAATGCATTGTTTCATATAGATGAGATTGTGAATAGGCGTCATACATCAAGAGTAGATAGACTTTTAAAAATGCTCTGCTAAACGCCAGGGATATTCACGAAATTTAGAAATTTACTAATTACGGACGGTTCAATAATTCAATCTATCCGTCATTCAGGGTATGTTGGTTTAAAATTAAATAGTACGTTCCATGTTTGCTAATTTTAGCGTAATTGTTGTCAATTGTTGTAATTTCATTTATAAGCGTTTACAGAGCAGTAACCCTGAGGCGATTTTTTCCACCTTGCCAGGTTTGCGGCTTTTCCGCAGTAATGAATGAACTGTTTGTAATTTTATGATATCGATTGTACACTTATCGTAGCACTAGCGCTAGTTTTTCGCATCTTCTAAAGCGTTGGTGATAGGCTAATTAACATTATCGCAATTATAACGATATTGCTGAGATGAAAAAGACGCAAAACAGCTGTCAACGCCTGACACGAAGACAATAATCTATTTAAAGCCTAAATGATTCAATGGAAGGAAAATATACCCAGGATACGAGTAAAAAGTTGGTCAATGCTGATGTCAATGTCTTTTATCACAAAAGTCAGGGTCTATTATCCTATCGCCAATGCTTTAGAAGCAGCGAGAAACTAGCGCTAGTGCTACGATGTGATATCTTCTATTATTGGAACTCCCGCTGTACCATAGTTACCAAGTAATATTTGCAATCCCTATGCATTCCACGAATTTTGTGTTATACGGTACAAGTTATAGCTTAAAAATCAACAACTGAATTTAGATTTTTTATGTGCCACGTTCATTTTCACATTTTCCATTGGCGTCCCGTAATTAATTATTGACGTAAGAGCATACATTTTACATTTGCGTCTGTTGCGGCTCAACTGTGTTGTAGTGCCAATGTT
Organism: Halocynthia roretzi; assembly: GCA_013436055.1. NCBI lineage: Eukaryota > Metazoa > Chordata > Ascidiacea > Stolidobranchia > Pyuridae > Halocynthia > Halocynthia roretzi. The sequence continues at coordinate 281,463 of QRAM01000079.1, read as the reverse complement.
GCGATTCGGCTTGTTGAGGAGTTAATTGTTAACTTTTTGGCATAGTTTATTGTTAGTCTAGTTCGTACTCTGTCGTATGAACTGCTGCAAATACACTCCTGATTACAAGGAGGAACTCCGTTATCTTCGTCCGATACTCAGAAGATCGCGTAAAAACAAACATAATACTTCGGTTAAATGATGTCTCTTTGTAGGTATAAATCAATACACGTTTTTGTATGTACACTTCAACTCTATTCACAGGCTCGTATCATCAACACAAACTTGATGCTACGAACTAATTACAGTCAAATACTCTAATAACAATCGTATTAATATTTACAGTTTCATCCAGTATATCTTACACTTCACGTCTCAACCAATTTCACTAGACTTATTTTCACTCTGTCCTTTACGCTAGTCAGCTTATCTCTTTCTCCCTGTGTGTTTCCATACAGTAACATTTTCCCACAGTTAAAAGTCATGTTTAGGAAATGATTTTAGGGCTTCACATGTTTCCCAGTATGATGCGTCCGTTTATCATCACGCCATAATATCACCCGCCATTGATGTATTCTCCACTACTATTTGGTCGCAATTATTACCATCACTAAAACTCTGAACAATTCTATTCCCTATACGGGTTTTAGTATTGTATGAATGTATGGCACATTCATCTGTTGACTTTTAACATGAGCCTGCACAAATATCTGAAAAAAATTGCGGTGGGGAAAAGGAGGTAAATAACCACTGATATGGAGAATGGATGTGCGTTTATGAATGCTCATCCAGATTATGCATAATAATTTCAATTCTCACCTTCCATTTATTTTGAGTGTAACTAATTAAAATACATTTCTAACACTATCCCTCCGTATGGAAACATCCCTTGGAAATCCCATAAAATCACCCTGATAACATTTGAATAATGGAAATTGTGGAGATAATTTTTTTTTTTAGATGGATTCAGATTCCACTCTTACATCTATGAGCTTCAATCCTTTGTCCTACCAGCACATTGCCGTCAGTGGTCCAGAATCAGTTATTATTCTCAACCTCGAGGATTGCAATGAACTTTATACAATAAAGCCAAAGTATTGCTTCTTAATTTAGTAGAGATTTGATATCTGTTAACCTTCATTATCCCTTTTGCAATATTTATTTATTTATAGAAATATAATTTTGCCTGCGGAAGATGGTTCCAGCACAGACGATAGGGAGATCGCTTCGAGATCAGTCACACGTTTGGATTGTCTCATTACACTTCCTGCAGCGACAAAAGCTGGGCTGATAGGCAAGGCAGCAAAAATATTCAAGGTTGGCTGTTATATTGATGTATAAGTAGATGTAAATATTGAATGAAGGAGCTAGTTTTAAAATTTTCATGCCCAAGATTTACGGAGTCAAGGATTCTTCAACAGGCTCATATAAATTCTTATCTTCTGTAGTGACATCGGTAAGGAGGAATTGAGGGCAATTGGGGCATGGTTTGAGTAGTATTTTACATATATCTTACGCAGTTTTAATATGACTACTGGATTTCATTCAGCGACTATCTCCCATCACTAAAATGAAGGGTGCTTGATCAGGGGACACATTCTTCTCCATTAGGAAGTGTACCATGTATAATAAATAAATTGGCAATGATTCGATGTGATCATACTTCAACTGGTACTAGGCTGTGACATAGTGGCTAGGCTAGTTCTTAACATTGAAATTTAAAGCAAATACTGAAGAATAAAAATATTATTATTCCTATTATCTTTGGAAAGCATTCCTTCAAGATTTAAAAGAACAGTGTTGTATCTTATGTGTTGGCAGGCTCCAAATCAGCGTAAGCGTCAGCTTCAACCATGTAGCCATTGCTGGTCCTCCAAGGGTGAGATTTATGTCGGTTGTAGCAATGGACAGCTGTTCAAAGTGGATGTAGAAACCGGGCAGGTTACAGTTCTTCTCTCAGACGAACATGGTAATGATATGATTTGAACTAATTTTTGGAAGTCCTGGTTGTATTTTGAACAATTCTAAATTATTTCTCATAGAAAATTTGCTGTCAGGCGAAGTCATCAGGGGAATGTTCAATACACTGTGCCTGAACTCGCACGAATTGTTTGCCGGTGGTATGGATGGAGTTTTGAGAAGCTTAGTGATAGATAAGAGTGGTGTGAATATAACAACGGTAAGGCTCTTTTTCCTGCAAGATAAATGCTTTATCGCTTGAGATATCCACAAATATCTAAATTGTTGAATTATATTTGTTTAGGTATGTGAATTCGGATCTAGTATATGCAGTGTCAGCATATCTCCAGTTTTATTTGATGAGCTTGCCGTGGGAACTACCTTTGGCTCCATTGAAAAATATCATGTTTCTGCAAAGACTTGCAATGCAGTTTCCAGCACCCACTTCGGACAATTTGTTGGGGCGGTTTTTGGAGATGGAGGAAACCTTTGCATTGTGAGCTGAAGATATATTTGTTGTGAATTTGAACGGGAGATATGCAATACTTCCTACCTATAAATTTAGTAATGCAATTATTTTATCGTGGCAGAGTTGTCGGGAAGATGGCGAAGTACAGGTGTGGGAAGCCGAAACAGGGAAACTGATATCAAGTATTTCTGTTGGAACAAAGGTGACAAATTGCAAAAATATAATATAACGTTTTGTATTCAAATTCCATGAATGTGGGCTGTGTTTTTAAGTCAGGGATATAGATGGGATGATATCAAATTCCTAAAGATTAAAGATGTTGTCTCAATCGAATACAGAGTCAAAATCATATGGAGAAAGCGTTAAGATAGGAAGGAGCGCAGAAATAACTGCAATCAACATCAGCACACAAACTTTTATATTTATTAGGGCAACAGTACACAACATGTCATCTCATCACCTATCTATTATGAGCATATAATGCTAGCAACTATTTCAAGTTGGTAAAATTCATTTTATTTCTAGGCAACATCGATATCAGCTTCGCCTTCTTGTTCATTCGTTGCCATTGGATGCTGGACCGGTCACATCTATTACATCGATATCAAAGATGTCACAAATCTGCGGGTCATTGAAAGACACAGATTACATCATGGAGCTGTGACGTTCTTGCAGTGAGATTTTGTTTTATCTGTTCTATTCAATTCCTGTAATGTATTCGAGATCACACAAAAGTTGTCCCGAATATTTTCCCAAAAAGTTTAGCGCAGTATCAGTACAAATTTAAAAAAAAATTTAAATTTCCTTCTCCTGTGCAGATTCAGTAAGTTTGGGAATTTTCTACTGAGCTCCTCAGTTGACGACACACAAATTATTGTCATCAATGCTAAACCTAGTGCGGAATTCGCACCTATCGGATACATAGGTTTGTACAATAACTTGCATGATTTTATTGATGAAATATTACATTGCTTCTTAATATGGGTTCTCTTTGTGTTGATTTAGAGTGCATGTGTCAGATTGAAAATGTGACTATGGCAACCTTGGATAATGATAACACCTACATATCTGTTGTCGTTACCCCCTCTCAAGTATCTGATGAAGTGGTGAGCATATTAAATGAATCAGAAATTTAGGACCAATTAAAATTTTATAACATCTTTAGGATGACGACGAGGAGCCTGATGAGGCCACTAGTGATCGTGTGCTCTTGTTCACATTGTCAAAAGATATGCTTGAAAATCCTGATGAACATTATCAGAGTCTCAGGAAAAATTTCAAAGGTCTGTTTAAACCAATTTTGTAGTTGTAAAAATTCAAAGAATGTATAGCAGCTTTGCAAACGGGGGTTACTCGGAAAATGGGATCCCATATAAGTATATCCATCTATTCTATCTTTCCAGATGAGTCCATCAATAGATTGACATTTGATCTTACCGTTCCTCTGGATTCTGCCGTGGTCACCGCTGTGAATTCGAGCTTCACTCTGGCTGGTCTTGGCAAACTTACAAAGAAACTCTATCATTTTAAACTTCCATTGTCAGAGGTATGAATTCAAACCTGTGTATAACGGTAAACAATGTATTAATAATAATGATACAAATAGTGTAATGTTGCATTGTAATGTTAAAAGATATTTAACTATTATTATTCATAAATAAGTCACTCCAGGACAGCACAACGATCCACAACCCATATCAAGAGCACGAAGCACATGAGCTTTCCGGCGGTTCTCTTGCTCTGTCCCAGCATGACCAGTGGCTGATCTCATATTCCGGCGATGGAATGATTGTGCTGAGAGATATAAATTCTCCTGTGCGTATTCATCTGGAATAGTTTTCTAAGTAGAGAAGACTTAATACATTTATATATTATATTCTTTTTAGGGTAGCACAGTTTCAATTCAGAGTCATTCCTTTTTGTCTGGTGGTGTTTTATCAGCTTCGTTCTCCCCGGACTGTCAACACATAATCTCTGTCGGAAAGAGTGACATGTCTTTATTGGCGTACTCTTGGAAGTAAGATTTTTTGTCTATCGAGATACTCAGTTGAGCGTGTTTTTACTCTTGATTTTTATATTTGTACAGTTTGACATCTAAAGGAAAGTTGGCCATGAATTCTGCTCTTGAAAACGCTCGCTCAGTTGACATGCAACTACGTAGTATCATGGAGCAAGAAGATTCCTTTCTCATCGTATTACCAGAATGGGTTGAACCGTCGCTATCGGAAACCAGAGGTAGTATTAAATTCGTACATATTTCAGTAGATAATAGGAACAGGGAATAGTACTGAAAAAATAATAAACTATTTTCCGATTTAATGATACAGTGGCTTCAGCTACTTCACTTCAAAGTGAGGAAGAGCGTGAAGATTTGCCAAAAGAGGAAAGAGGGGACCCAGAAGGTGGAGAGGAAAGTCAAAGACGTGAGTGCCAGATTCAATACTTGGGTATACCTACACCTGTTTCAGGCATAGTCAGGACTAAGCAGAAATTGTTCTGTAGCAACATCTGGTGCAGCACGCAGTGAAATCACAATGACTCCAACGCCTGTTCCCGCTGCAGACTGCACTTGGTACGACACTCAGCTCATTGTTGCGGTCAAAAAAGAAAATGAGAAATATGATGACGTTAAGAGAAAACTTAGAAAAAACATTAAGGACTTGAGAAAAACGGTATAAAAAATCTGCCTTTTCGTCTGTAGTTTTGTAGGGAAGTGTAATGTAAATATGCATTGTGATATGTGTACTTTTGAGTGGACTGTTTTTACCATTTGAAGATTCTTGCCATGATGGAAAACAACCGTCTGAAGCCGGAGATTGAACAGCTTGATGAGGAGGAGTACAACCTGGATGTGGAAGAACAGCAAAGGCTTCAGCAGGAAGCAGAGAAAAGAATCCAGCAGGTTATAATTTTTATCCTTTCGTTAACGATGAAATGGTTGAATATAATTCTCATGATGCAACAGGTTATCTGATCACGGTTCTTTTTTTTCAGGTTAAAGATGATATTGAGTTTGAGAATCTTGCGCAAAGATATTTGAAGTATTTACTGCAAAAGGAATGTTGGGACGATATGATTGTAAAAGGTTTGAAAATTGATTTTAATTTCAATTCTGTATTTTATCTTCCCAGATTTAGTTGTCGAATTATTATATCATTAGAGTTCATTCAGAAACATGTAACAGCTGCTAGTATCTTGCAATGATTTCGGTCTAATCAATGTATTTTCGTCACAAGGTCGGGCCATTAAGTCCTTCAACACTAGTGTGACGGTTACCAACTATCCAATGCGTGAACAGACTCAGAATGAAATTGAAATGTTGCGAAAGGTTAACAGAATGAGAACTATTGAGATTGAGGAACTAGCTGTAAGTTTGTATATATGCTCGGAATCCTATCAAAGCGATGATTTAATCAGCCTGCTGAATGTACAATAATGATCAGGCACGAAAGGAAATAGTTGAGATTACAACATCGAAAACCTCCAATGAAGAGGAAGAGGATGAAGAAGAGGCTGTTCATCCCGACAAACAGCTTTCTCTTCACGGAAGTCTCGGACCCAAATATGGAGGAGGGAATGACCTCTTCCATTCCCAGTTCGATTTGCACACAAGAGAACAGAAAATTAGTCAGGTTGTTTTGGTGAAGGTGGGCAAAGAATCTCATGATATTTGTATTTCAATTTTCTAATTTTTCTTTTTTTCTTGTTTGAAAATTTTATATCACGCTTTTTAACAGGATGCTATTCGACGGGTCAAAGTTGCTTTCAATGAAGCTTTCGCCTCCATCTACAGAAATAAAGAGCAGGAGATTGGTAGAGCAAAAGAGAAAAATGTTCGCATAAGAGAAATAATTCAGGTATAACTGACTTCAAATTTAAAGTGACTATTTATTAATAATTGGCTGACAGAGCAATATTATCATATTTGCATTCATTTCACTATATTATTTGCCAAGGCTTTGACCTTAGCTAGGATATACTTTACTTTATTTTTACTTGAATGAAAATCTAATCATTCCTTTATTTTCAGGAGCTTGACATTGCAATGGAATCAGTGAAAGATCCTGATATGGATATTGATGAGAAGCCAGAAAAAGTTTTTACGGTCGCTGATAAAGAAGTAATACCTTTTGGAAGATGTATTCTATTATTTTCTATTTTATAAACTGCCAAATATATAATTTCACTATGTGCTGTAGGTAACTATTGAAAGGGTGCTTAGCAAAGAACAACAACAGCTACGTGATATCGAGAAATTAGAAGAAGAGGCAAGAATCGAAGCGGCGAGAGGCGACAACAAACGAGAAAGAGCACTGGTTGATATGATGGATGGTGTTCTGGAAGTAAAAAAAGAAGATATTTTGAAACAGGTTCTTATTCAAACTTTCCTAGTTAGATCTCCATTGCTATACAATTAAAAAAATTAAATCCATTTTTGTGCAAATTAGGATATAGATTCACCTGAATTCATGAAGGGAAAGATGGAGAAAGACTGGACAGATGAAGAGAAAAAGCTTTCTAAGGAGTATGAGAAAAGAGTGAAAGGTTATACATCATCCACCTTTATTTTTACAAATATATCTTTAGCACTTTTTCTTGGATTTGCTTTTTCCGTTCTTAAACAAATTCTTAGTCATGAAAATTTGTTGCGTTGTGACGCATTGTGTATTAATTCTTCTTTCAGACCTACTAGAGGAAAGAGAAAAGTATCGAAAAAATCTGGAAAATGAGCTGAAGAAATTACAGCAGGGGATGACTGATAGCATGGTGGCGTTTGATGATCAGCTGCTACAACTTTATAACAGGTAACATATAGTGTAGTCAGAGATGGTGAAAAAGGGTGTGTCATCATTATTTTTCTATTTCAAATCAAATCAATATTACACTCCATTATACTCAATATACTTATTTGTATGTATTGCATATCAATATTACCAGGAAAGTAAAAACTGAGATGGTCATCAACCAAGAAGAGCTGAAAATACTTCGGCTTTCTGCTGCGATTCTAATAGATGATGAGATCAACGTTCAAGAGAAGCAGTTGAATTACTTGCTGGCATTTGCAGAAAAATATAAGGTGTGTGGGTACTCAAGCAATAAGAAATACACGAGGATCTGGTATTAGCACAAAAAAACTTTTGTTAATTCAATCAACACAGTCTCAAGCCAACATGACTGAAGAAAAAATTCGCAATTTCGTTGACGCTTATCGAGAAGTTTATGACAAAGTTGTGGCAGAAGATAAAATGCTTGACAGGAGTTTCAAACGTGATTTTTCAGACATACCACTGTCGTTGGTTGATCAGCTGTATAAACTTTTCAAACGCAGACCAAGGTAAGGCTTGTAATTAACTGTAATCCTTATGAAAAGAGAATTGAAATTTTAGATAATTGACAATATGTCTGCAGACATTATATGATATGACTTTTGCAGGGTGCAGCGTCAGCACGTCATTGATCCAACAGCAAAATCGTACAATCCCTTCGGACTCACCCAAGCTACTTCCCTCCACTCTGAGGTGACAAAATTAACTCTGGAAGCGCTAATAGATATGGATGAAATTGAGAATGCTCCTGAAGGCACTGATCCATTAGTTTGGCAGAGATTGTGCACTTCCAGGTACAGTATAAAATTGTATTAAGATTTGTCATGTCCCGTCACTGGTTTGCATAACTGCAGGAAAGGAAAAGTTGAAAGTGAACTACGTGTCAAGGAATGTGCGGTCATACTTGCAGGGATGACTCAGTACCTTCAGAGAAGACAAGAGGAAAATGAGATGCTGAGTAGGGAAATTGATGATGTCACAAAGCAGCTGAATAAGTGAGTGTTAGAAAAAAACTTGAATTGCTAAGATGTGAATGCTTTTATCAGCAGATTTTGCTAGAAAAACTACTTACTTAAATCTCGCTAACTGTATTCCAATTGGGCAAAATCTAAGTCAGATTCAATTTAATTCACTGTATATTTTATCAAAGATTGTGTGAGGATAGAATGAAGAACAATTTGAACTTACAAATACAGTTCTTGCTCAAGCAAGGTCAAATTGAAGTCGAGACAGGAGATTTCATTCCCGATTACAGCGAAAGCATCCTCATCCACAGGGGAGTTGTTGAAGATCTCAATGGATCAATAAGAGTGAGTTATCAAGCTTAGACCAACTGGTCTTGGCAGTTTTTAATTGGTATGCTATCGGTGTCAGGGTCTCGGGGAGAGCAAAATTGCAGCAATGACAGAAAGCAAAGACTTCAAGAAAGGAATTCATCAGCTTGAATGGGAACGCAAGCGAATGATAATGCAAATGGAGGACCTGCATAACAAAGCAAGACATATACAAATGCTCAAACTCACGAAGGATTTGCAGCTGGTGGGTTTTATTTAGAAATAATTCTCTTCGATTTCTGGTACAAAATTAATTAATTTGATTAGTATTTTATTGATGTTGTTTGTTACTGCTTTGCAGTACCTGAATGAAGAAAATTATCATGCAAGACAGTCAAAGCAAATTGCTGTTTTAGAGAAGACTTTGGAACTGCAAGATGAACATTTGAAGAAATATCTCAGTCAGAAGCAAGAAATGGTTTGATGTTATTCGTTGTTAATGGTTGTGATTAAAATGAAGTCACTGATAATGTGGCCTTGTCTGGTGCGAAAAAGTGGTGTAGGATTTGGATTTTCAATATCCCCTTTCGATATTAGACACCATTTGTTCTGTTTCTTTGGTAAATAACTTTATCCTGTCATGAATGATTTATCTAAATCTTTCTTAATTTGTGCGTTACATTTATTAAGATTGTTGGTCCGTATTTAGTTATGATTATATTGTATCAGGGTTATGGCTATCTTTCTGGTCTCAGCGTGTCAAGCTGTGAAAGAAGATTATTGTTCATGCAACAAAGAACTAAATACTTTTAAGCACCAGTAGATCTAGGTCGCCAAATAAAGGAAACAAGTGATCTGTGCGGACCTTGTCGGAGTATATTTACGAGCTGTTCGCGAACTGAGTGCTATTGAGTGCATCGTTTGTTTTCGATTTTAACTGTTTATTGGTTTTAATCTCAAAGTACACTGTTGTTATCAATGCACAGTGCAAAATGAAAACAACATCGGTCAACTTATCTAAGTCAACATTGCGTGTTTGTGAATACATTATACGATACGCTATTGCTTTTAAACGCAGGATTCGTTTAAAAAAATTGCAGATTTCCGAACTCGAAAGAACAATTCGGCAAAAAGAGATTGAAAATCACAAGCTCGAAAGAGAATTACACGAACTTCATGTATCTGTTTCTGAGAGGAAGAACATAAGCGATGTGAACGGTATGAACATAAAACGATTTAAAACCTGATTGATTAGTAGTTACGTAAGTTACGTGGCTGCGCCGCAATATGATAGTGATAAATAAAACTATTATATACGAGTGATCTCGATTTTACAGCCACCGAACGAGCGAAAAATACTGCAGACAAGCGTCTACGTGGTATTGTGCAGCGGAGGAAGCTTGTTGACCTTGCTAAAGCGCAAGCTCAGGAGGTTGCAGTCTTACGTGCGGAGGTGGAGCGATTACGTATGAAGACATTCCCGGCTCTTGTACAAGTTGAGCGCTAGACTGTTTTGCTCTGTATAAAAAATCTATTTTTAATTGAATTGAAATGAGTTTGTTATTTTCTATTCAAAAATATAATAAGAATTTCCACGTGCTTAGTGACGCATTTTAGTCATAGCAGATTTTTTACACCACTCATTATACGAAAAGTTTTGACGACATAAATCTGTTTCAACAGCAATTCGTCTGGTGATCTGGTATTATAAAGAGAGACAGATGGTAAGCCGGCGTTAGAACAATGCGTCGCCAGAACCGTTTTTTCTCTGTGTACTTTGAAAAGATAATAATGTTAACGTAATACTGTAACCCTTCTGGCACTCTTGTCCCAAAGCACGTCAAGCGCTATTAATACATCGCAAGTCGGACAGTGTAGTTAACATGTCGATTTTGTACGTAGACAGATATTATTTTAGGTATTTTTCGTAAGTCTCAAAGTCATAATCTTCTCCCACTGATTGCTGTAGCCTCTGGCGTACTACAGTGAGATAATTGTCTGCTTCTCAGCAACGACAACCTTTGAAGTACTTTCCCGACTAATACTACAATGTTAGATAAAACACGCTAATTAACCGAGCAGTATCACTTATCACAATCTTTTGTATTGTAATCTTTATACAGGAAATTGATGAAACGCTGTTGGGGAGTGCTAGAATTGAATTGCATCTCTGTAAGATATTGCACAAACACTGCGATATTAGAAGAGACAAAGCGATGCAGGAAAGCAGAAGGCTACCGAAAATGCTTTCTTCGAATTTTTTTAGGGGAATATTTATAGCGCAACTCACGAGTGAATATATTAATGGCGTATGGTCTTGAGCAAGTAAACTTCCCGTTAGTTTCTATTCTGTATTACGTCAGGTGATAGCAGTTGAAGGAGAAAGGTTATTTACATAAAAATAACTGACATATAAGGCGTTTGACATCATTTCTATTTTAGAGCAGAGGGACGATTGGATGATGCTAGCACGTGACGTACTTATGCTTTGTGATTGGTTGCTTGTAATTCGCCATAACAAAGAAGGACGCCATCTTTGTTTTGATAGTTCGTTGTTATTCAGTATTTGAACCTTTTTCGTCTCTGTCGCTTTATATACGGCTTCGTGACTCATAGTCCTGGAGATAATGCTAGCAAGAATTAGAAAGAAATAGGTAATATTTACCGCTGAAGTAGAGTTAACAGAGAAGGTGATCTGCATTTGCTATCTAAATCTCTGCTTAACTAAACTTGATTTTTTACCTTGTGCAGGTGTAGAAGTAATACTCTTTCAAACTAACCGTACAAGTCAACCTGATTTAGCCTGTCTTGTGTCTAAATTTCGGTTACAAGTTACCTCAACTCTGTTCAAGATATTTTCAACACGCAAAGAAGAAGAGAAGAACAATTTTTTTACTTTCATAGCGATTTAACTTCAACTGCATAAAGAATCCCTGATTTCAGGTTAGTTTTTATAAACGGAGTGCTACGATATGTCTTGTCAGTTATATGGATAAATGTAAATATAGCGCTTACATTTTTCAGCAGGTGTCTCATGTGCCTTGTGCTTTGCCCTATATTCAATGACTATCATGGCGCAAAGAGAAGTTGTAGAGAAGTTCACTTCGCAAAATGCAAATTCTAACTTTACAGATCGAAAAAGATCAAGCCCTGTTCCTGTAGGTTACCTTGAGAAAAGTATTATGAAAGCCATATCGATCCATTCTTGTACTAAATTTTCGTTGATTATTGGACAGATAAATCATGGAAAAAGCAATCCTGGAAGAGGACACAGAAAATCTCAAGCTCGTACTTCAGCAAAGATGCCTTCGTCAAACGAGGAAGTTGGTAAATCGCAAATCACCATTCTTCCCAGAGGCGCTGAATTAAGATCTTCTGCAATTTCTGGATCGTGGACTCAAAGTCCGAAACGTCTACCTCATAGCGGCAAACGATATTCCAATAGGTCGCCGCAGCCCAATGCCAGGGCCTTCGTTAGTTCCGCAAGCGAACGCACGACAGACTATAGTTCCTTCACTAGTGCCTCTTCGTCCGACGAGACGAAACAGGAAATCAATTATGCCGGTGCGCTGTTTCACTCGCCACCTGCCGCCACTGTGTTGCCTAAACCGCCCACCCACTGGATGAACTGTAAAACCTCCCTCTTCCCGCCAACACCCATGGACTATTGTCGAAACCAAAACAATTCTGCTTCGTCGATATCGGCCCACATCAAAGGTTTATTGAAAGTTCCCGTTCATGCTTAGATAAACTCTGTTTCTCGATTCTGATTCCCGGACTAGATTACGACAAAGGACTCTGTTGCACTAGGACTCGCTTTTACTCTTCGCTGGCGGCATTTATAACTGTCTTGCTTTTTTCTACCATTCCCATGTTTCAGCTTTTGTTAAATGTGCATGTCATAGCAATTCTTCCAAGATTTCTTGTTCTTTTAAAAGTTCCCATGACCTTGTCATACTGAGCACAAAGTTCAGACAAGTCTTAAGGTGAAGTATTGCCATGTATGTATTTTGCTGTATTACAACTCCTTTGACTCTGTGGCATGCAGTTTTGAATTCCATAATTTCTGTGTACGTTTAAATGCATTTAAATGCTAATTTTGGCATGAAACAATTCTTTTTTACTTTTTAAAAGCTGTTTTATGCCTTTTAACGTCCTCCAATATATATGATTGTGAAGAAAAATTATATATATTGTTCTTTAGTACATTCCTTTCATTATATCAGTTCTACATTCGGATCCCGAAACTTTAAAGTTGTTTTTTCCCCCACACCACACCAAACCAAACTGAAGCCGTTATTACACCTATGTGTGTTTTTGTAATTGTAACATTTTTCATGGAATATTGTACAATCACTGTGCTCGGTTTTTTCTCTATCTTCCTAGCTCTGTATTTTGATTGCGAGCTGCACTTGCCTTCAAAAGGCAGCCTTGAGAAAGCTATAATTCGACAAGCACGAGTGGTCTATGAAAGCCGCTCCACTGCCATACTGAACCGTTTATAAGAGAGAGAGAAATAACCTGCGCACGCATCACAGCTCGCCAAACATTAATGTACTTTTTCGATGTGAAATGCTGCTTTTTATATGTTCGTCCATTTCACAATGTCCCTAAATTGCATAGGCTAATTTTACACCCTGTTCTGTTCAAATGTACTTCACCACTTGTCTTCACCAGGATTTGTGATTTCTAAATTTGAACAACAAATGTTCTTCCACACACTCTAAAAATTGTTTTGTTTTGACTGTTAATTTTTTTCTTGGCTGCTCCCAGAAAATAATGTTGGCACCTAAAATTGTTATTTTACTTTTGAAATGTCCAATGTGAATTGCTCCGTTTTTATTTAGCATCAATGTTAATTGCTACGTATTATTTGATTTTTCGAAATCTCACTGTACTCCGTTTTTATGCCTCCTATCCCTATTCTACCCCATTCCATTCAAACGTTATTACCCTTCCATTGCCCCAATAAATTATCCTTTAGACCAACTTTACATTGTCACACCCCATCTCCAAATGTTTAAGGTGTATTTAACCCACTATCCCATCCCTCAATCTATCCCTGGCTCTGCAAAGAGCCACCCAATGGTTGCTAAAAGAGTTTTAAGAAAATTCAACGACGAAGCGGATTGGAGGATGGTAAGTAGTAATTTGCAAATACCGGGTAACACATGTTATTAGTAGTTATTTCTATGCTGCTGAATCCAAGAGACAATTTCTTCCGAACATGGAGAAGTGAACTATAAACGGTATCGCAATTTCCCAAAGTGGACTTAACTCGGAAAATATTTGACATAGGATGATTCGATTTTTTTAGGTCCAACAGCCCAAAATTTACAACCTATTTTAGACCCCAGTCTTGGCTAGTTCCGAACCTCAACCCAAAGGAGTATAATAAGGATTAGATGATTATTTAAGTGTGAAGGGGTATGAATAGCCAAGCCCATAATGCTGCTCCCCGTATAAAAAAGACTAACGCACGTTAACCCCAGGTGACCGATGGATTTCGGGTTGTTCCAACAGTTCTCTTGGTTCTAAACGAATGGGAGTAATTGCACCCCTAATCCATGAAATAAGGGACACTAGTATTTCAAAAACATAATTCAGGAACCGGTTCACAAGAAACAATTCAATTCCACTTCTGGATATATTAAAATATTTCCATATATCCGTTGATTCACTGCTGCCGCTTAGCGTATTGTTTCATATTGGTAATTCAATCCGCAAGATGGGGCTAGTAGACCGGAATCTCATGTGGAGACCGACAATGAAAGCATTGAAGATGTTGTTTTGCAGGAAGCTGGTTCTCCTGGTTATTTCGCTGTTTATACTAGACGATGTAATCGTGGCGAAAGTGAACGGTAAGTAACCAATTATTCGTGCATGATTGACTATGTCGTTGTGATAGTGCAATGCCATTTTGCACAGGGCAAAACAAATGGAAGAAATACTTTGACAAAATTGAAGATGCAAGGAAGAATCACACACCATGTCAAGGAAACTGTACCTGTCATGTTGGAGTAATTGATAGTGATTTAGAATACTGGAGAAACCGTGGTGGTATCACAAAGGAAGATTTTAATCATGCTCGTTTGAAAGGAGTGCATTACCAAATAATCAATCATAAGTTATATCGCCAAAGTGAATGCATGTTTCCTGCCAGGTGAGTTTGGTTGATTCCGTTAAAAATAATTTTTTCTGGTACAAGTTGAAAAAAATTGACTAATCTGAAAACCCATGTACATTTGATTAGGTTAGGTACCCGGATATCTGAGAGACTGCACTCACTTCTTAACTTTACTTAACTTCATTTTTCTCACACTGGACCAACCAAGGTCGTAATGATAATCACTCGTAATTTCAGCCATTTAAATATATTATTTTAATTTGAAAAAGATGTAATGGGTAATGGACTCAATACATCGAAGTTTTATTAACAATGCAAATAGTCATTCATTATTTAAAAGACTAAAAGAGCTGCCAGAAAATCTATGCTATATGGCTTGGCAAATGATGTTTCTAATGATTTTCTGTTTAGGTGCTCAGGAATTGAACATTTCATTGTAGATGTATTGAAAGACTTGCCTGATATGGAAATGGTGATCAATGTACGTGACTGGCCTCAAACACAGAAGCGTGATGCTAATCCATTGCCTATATTCTCGTTCAGTAAAGTGGTATGAGACGCATCAGTCTTTGTGTGAATAGGGCAAATGCTTTGTTAGATTGTCAATAATTCCATGTAGTAACATAACTTCAGAATGGGCAACACAGAGACATAATGTATCCCGCTTGGACGTTTTGGGAAGGTGGTCCTGCAGTTTGGCCCATTTACCCGAGAGGTCTTGGAAGATGGGATGAAATGAGGAAGGAATTGAAAAAGTAATTGCGAAAAAAATACAGGTTTGGTAAAGGTATAATACTTCACATTCATATATTTGTACTGTATTTTACAGAAAGTCTGAAGAATGGCATTGGGATAAGAAGAATAACATTGGCTTCTTTCGAGGATCTAGAACATCTGCTTTAAGGGATCCATTGATTCTTTTGTCTCGCCATAAACCAGAACTTGTCGACGCTCAGTATACCAAGAACCAGGCATGGAAATCAGATAAGGTACTCAAGGATACAGAATTAGTTTTAGAACTAAAATATTCAATTGACTACATTTCGGAATTGAATACAACATTAAGCAGTGTTGGCTTTGATAGGATACTTTAGGTGCATCGCCTGCTGAACCTGTACACATAAATGAACACTGTCAATATAAGTGAGTGACTATCAATAAACCTGAAGTAAATGAAACTTGGACTAACTAGATACTTACCAACAGGTATTTATTCAATTTTCGTGGAGTTGCTGCAAGTTTTCGTCTGAAACATTTGTTCCTTTGCAATTCTCTTGTGTTCCATGTTGGAGAAGACTGGATAGAATTTTTCTATCCAGCCCTCAAACCATGGATTCACTACATTCCTCTTCCAGACAACTTGAATAATTTAGAAGAATTACTCAAGTTTGCAAAGGATAATGATGCACTCGTGGAAAGAATTGCTTCCAGGTTTTTACATTTTTCAAATCCTAACTATATTTTACAGCACTGAACTTTCAATATAACTTAATATTTCAGAGGGCACAATTTTATCGTCAATCACCTAAAGATGTCAGATGTATCTTGCTACTGGAGGAAATTGCTACTAGAGTATTCAAAATTGCTGAAATTTGACATTAAGAAGGAAGAGAGCTATAACAGAATCGCAAGAAAGAGTGAACCAACGACAAGAAAGAAAAAACAAGAACTGTGAGGGTATTATGTTCATTTTTGCATTAGGAAATGAAGTTACCATACCATACCATTTTCTTTAGGACATGAAAGGGATGTATCAAATTATCTATTACTTAAAATGAAATTTTTGCGATTGAAAACAAGAGATTTTTCTGATGGAACACATCATATTTTTACTTTAATAATGTAATACTCTTGCCATTTTCTATTTTTCTTACAATATAAGCATCAATGGAATGTATTGTCAAATTGCCCCTACAACTACTACATATGGCATTCATTAAGCTAGCTAAGTCAAAAATAATGTTTTAGTTGTCTTTATTTATTAAAGAATATGTGGTAACAATAAATATCTTTAACACTGTACTGATATTTCTTACTCTTGCTGTTATTGGTATGGTTCATTTCTTTTGAAAAAACATTCTTTGGTATTTTAGACACTGGGAGGTGTAAAAAAAGTTATCAGAGTTGTAATAGAAGTATCTTTATATAAACTTTTGTTAATCTAGCAATGGTATGTCGGGTTTACACATTAGGATTTAGATCCTCGTGCTGAAACCGGTTTAGACTGGATAGAGTATGACGGCCTTTGCTGTAATTTCACTTTGAGTGCTCTGTACAATCCACTTTCATATTCCAATGGGTTAAATGATTTACTTTGGCCTACGGTTCTTAAAGCTAGCGTGATACTTTGATGGGCGTTAGTAGGAATGCTGTTTGCATCCAGGGAGATTTCTTCGAACGGAAGGAAAAGTTCTTTGGTCGTTATCGATTTTAGTAACAATGTAGGCGACGACTTCGACGGCATAAGAACAAATTTTGCTTTCGGAATCGACGCGACTTGCGAATTATTCTTTTGGCGCCCCGTTGTTCTAGTAACATTTTCGCAAAGGACACAGCTGTCTTCTTCTACAAGACGCGCGCATAAGGCGTTAAAATTATTCTGGTTGTCCTCTAAGTCGTCCCAGTCCATTTGCCAACAGGAAGAATTGCCAATAATAACGGCGTGTCCAAAAATGATGGAATCGCACAGAGAGGCCATGGGAAGCATTTCTAGCACTTTTAAATGTGAAATCGGAGTAGCTTCGACTTTTGTACCGGCCCTGCTTCCGTGTGCAGCGTTTGCTTTCGGTGCCAAGCCAAAGTGTAAAAAGGATCCAAACGGGAGCTCGTTTGGGTTTAACATTCGTTCTTGCACGTCGCATTTCAGAGTTAGATCGCCAATATGTAAATGCAAATGTTCGCTGTCGGTACTTTCGTCTCGTAGCCATTTTTTTAAATATCCCTCCACGCACGTTTCGTTACATTCCATGTCCACCACCGTCCACATTCCCGTTATCTCACTAGACTGATCCGTCTGTATGATGCATTCGTCCATCAGTTGTTGTGACCAAGAAAAAATTGGACGCGCGAAAGAAATAAACTCGATATTTTTGACACCAGACAAATTTATTTTATCGAACATTTCTCTGGCAGAAGACCTTACTTCAGTCTTACTGCGGTTGGTAAATATCGTGATCTCCAATTGATTGGCAGTACCATCTTGTTCCTTCAGTTTGGCATAATCCTGACAGGTTTCGCGAATAGCATTCCCAAGCGCTCTTACATCGCTGACTCCGTCCGCATCAACAACAGTGTTTTGATGCATGGTATTCATTTCATGTAGTGTCGAAAGAATTCGGCCGTAAAACATTTTGTTTACCCTTTGTAGCGGCAAAAACAGTTCCGTGTAACTGCTGGCAGATATGAAGGAAAAGTATGACATTCGACTGGGGCCAGTAAGACTACAAGCCAACGAGAAAAAGTTATCCAACGAGTTGAAAATTGTTTTGCCGAAATTTTCGTCATCGCTCGGCTTTGACGTATCGATAATAAGCGAGTGCACTGACTGTTTGGCGTAAAGCACACGACCGTTGATTTGATGGTGTGGACTGAATGCTTTCTTCATTACGTTCTTAACGCGGAAATAAATGCCGTATACGCGTTTTAGACCTGTTAAGCGGATATTACTAGTGCCTTGTTTTGTGGTACTGGTTGTTCTTAGCAAAGTCTCTATACAATACTAACTCGCAGTAACTACTAAACGAGATCGGTACTACTAAGTAGCAGACGACAAGCTTGTGACGTAAGAATAAGTTGTGTCGCTTGTTTAAACATATAACTAGAATATCTGATGCAACGTAATTCATCGGTGTCTGATGCTATCTTCTGTGGCAATTTTTCTAATTCGGTTGGCCACTAGGGGCGGTATATTACGTTACAACGAAATGTGGAAAGGTATTTTGAGATCTTGGGAAAATTTTCTACTCTGCTCAATACAAAAACGCGGGTAGCCCTTCGTTTTTAGCAATAGAGGTTATTCTGTAGCTGTAGGTATCGCAATGTAATGAAAAAAAAATTTTGTTTCCCACATAGTATATATCTATGCACACATCCGATTTATTTATTCAAAATGAGTAGAAAGCAAACTCCAAGTGATTTCTTGAAGCAAATCATCGGTCGGCCAGTTGTGGTCAAACTGAATTCTGGCGTGGATTACCGTGGTGTTCTGGCGTGTCTTGACGGATATATGAACATTGCTTTAGAGCAAACTGAAGAATATATGAACGGTCAGCTGAAGAACAAGTACGGAGATGCTTTCATTCGTGGAAACAACGTGTTCTACATCAGCACACAGAAAGGAAGAGGAATGGCATGAAAAAAGATCTCCTAATAAACATGAAACGTGACTGTTGAAAGCAGAAAGGATAAATATTGTTTTATGAATTGGATTTTATTTTCATTAATGTGTCATTTGTTCAATCAAGATAATGCCGTTATTTTGCTGAATTATATCTCTACATTCATTTTTCATACTATTTTCATCGTTGTTGTTAATAGTAATTAGATTATATAGAAATATTCAAACGGATTGCATTATCATGTCTGAATTCATAGCGGAACATCAGATATGCATTCCAGGTAGAAGCATCTTGGTTATTAATTATTAATTTTTTTCTGGTACATATCATTTATCTCGATTATATTTCAGGTGAACGCTTAGCGAGCGTGGAATCATGCCAAGCCGGATTTGGAACTTATGTCAGACACGGATACATATTTGCATCCCTCGCTGGTATCCTGCAGCGTGAAATCAAATCAGGACTGCCTACTCTATCCATAAAGTCTAAGCACCCCAAAGAAAGATTACCAAAAATCGATACCATTGTGACTTGCAAGGTATCTTCACTCAAACTTTGCTTTGTAGTTTCGGTAATTCATAGAATTCAACAGTATTTCGGTGTTTAGATAACTGCAATAAGTACAAGATTTGCAAAGTGTCAAATAATTGCTGTTGACAACGTAACAATTTCCGAGTCTTTCCGCGGAATGATTCGAAAAGAAGACGTAAGAGCGAAGGAGATCGACAAAGTGGAAATTTCAAAGAGTTTCCGACCGGGAGATATAGTTTTGGCCAAAGTTGTATCCTTTAACTCACTCGGTCTTTTTAGTTCTAGTCTTTAGTTTTAGTCTATTCCAGTGACAGGCAATGGCACAAAGTAAATTTTTGACGTGACATCTGATTTTGTTGTAACTGATAAATATGCTACCTGTGAGGCAAGGTTATTTTGGTGATGGATAAGAATTTTACAACTGCAACTTATACACAAAATACAGTATTCATGTATATCTGTTTTTGCTACAATGCCTCATTGCAGCCTTGGTTAGGTCCGAGTGACAGTCCATAAAAATCATGAAGAATTTCTACAATTCCCAGTATTGGAATTTACATTTGTCATAGTTTGTGCTTGAAATTACTACAATGGTCGACCAAAGAGAAGATACAATATTTTAATGAACCGAATTATAGGTCTGAATTTTAAATTATACTTTTAATATTATGCCTTAACCAAAGCTTTAGCTATCTCTCGGAGACGCATCTTTTTATCTGCTGACAACAGCGGAAAATGAACTCGGCGTTGTCATTGCAAGAAGTGAGGCAGGAGAACTGATGTTGCCGATAAACTGGCAAGAAATGCAGTGTCCCGTGTCTTTCGTGAAGGAGTATCGTAAAGTCGCAAGGCCACAGAAGGAGTATCTCGAAATACCAGAACGATAGACGGAGGTTATCGCAGACATGAGAAAAGGTGAGTTTTACAAATTATACGTTTTAAAAATTTTTAGTATATTGCTTAGCGCTCACAAGATGTACACACTATATAATGAAGAATGGCATATAATATGTACATTGAAAAAAGAAAAACAATCTACTATTGGGGTGCAGACAACCTGTGCATATAATAAAGTAAATTAAGATATGTAAATAGTTTAATATGCCGCATAATTGTGAAGAAATACTAAGCAAGAATTTTGCATTATACAAGGAATAAAATTCCTATAAATATTTGTTTAAACACTGAAAATTGACATGGTCATGGTCAGCCTACAAAGATGATATCTAGGCTAATAATAAGCCTTTATGTGAGGAGGTAAATTATTTCTATATTTCGTTAGGTGCGAGAAGAAAATCCGCTTGACCTTTGCTAAAGTCAGGTCTAGATTGTTCTATGAAATCGGTAAACTCTTTACGAAGGTTGTTGTACTTGGAGATGAAGTAATTACGCTGGTCTATAGTAGCGTTCAGTTCGTCTTCTAGTTTGCTCATGTCGCTCCTTATGTCTTCAATTGATTTTAGCAATTGAGAAGCCTCTTCTCTGTGCTGTGCCATTACCTGAAAGTTTGTCATAAATAGTAAGTGAAAGTAGACAGAAATTGCTTGGATATATTGTTAAGTCATTTTTAAAAATACACAGAAGACCTAATGTCACACTACCTCTTCCATTCTCTTCTCTGCTTTTCTTTGCTCGTCATTCTGTGTTTCCCGAATGCTTTGAAGCCTAAATTCTTCTAGTTGTTCGTGCTGTCTCTCAAGGTCTTGACGACGTATGGTATCCAGACTTTCACCATACTGCTCTTTCTCTTGTCTGAATTGTCTGGTGAATTACATTGACATATGCAATATAATTATACAATACTTTGTTACTGGGTTACTTTGGCTGGTGATTTAGTATGTGCTGACATGCATGCAGTAAAAATACAATCAATATACCATTGTCTTTTAATAGTTTTTTCCATTACCAAACCTTGATTTTAAATTTTGTATTAATCATAATTCCAAACCATGTGGCTTATACGCCATCAAATTTGCAAAGCGATGTCGTTAATGAAATTTCAAACAATAATTTTTATAGGAAGCGGTTCAATGTGAGGATTTTAATTGTTTTATGTAGCAGTTGCCTAGAGAAAACTGTTTGATAATGTCTGAAAATAACAGATGCTCCTGTTCATTTTTTTATACACGTTGAAAATGTTTGCCCAATACTGTACACAGTATAATGAAACAGGTTTGTACAGTCCAGCTATACCCCAATAAACTCGACTGTATATTTTTCCCAGCCCGCCTAATCATTATTTTAATATATAAATAAAGTAATAAGTTAGTAATTGAAACATACCCAAAGTGTATACAATATTTATACAAACTTTGGTCCAACATATAACAGAAAGTAGTATTATTACCACGATTTGTCAGCTACAGTAAAAATTAGGCCACTAATGCTATGCAAAAAGTGACAGTAGGTGATGCTGAATTCTTTAAATTTCTCTCAGGCAAAGATTTCAATACCTGAACATATGGCAACCCTAGCTATGGGTGGTCACATAAATGTTTGATTTACATGAACACGTATCCACCCATGCTTTCGTTGTGATAGAACTTACTCTCTCATATCATCTGCAAACTTTTCTGCGATGGCTTGTTCTTCAATACGAACGGCCTTGATCTCTGCCATTTTTTCCAGCTGGTATTTTCGCTTCAGTTCCAGGCTCAATTTTTCCAAAGCCTTCTCTCCAGCAACTCGCTCATCAAAAAGTTTTTCTACGCACTTCTGTTTCATTATCTCTGTATCACAAGTTCAGGTTAACAACTTTGGTATTTGATATGCATACTGAGGAACGAACCTTTTGTTCTTGAAATTGCCGACTGTACAAATTTATTATGATTGCTTTCTAGTTCCTGCTTTTCTTGTTCCCATTCTGTCTGTGCTTGATTAAGTGCTTCCTCAACGCATTTATTCTTGTGGTCTTCTGCTTCTTTCCAAAGTTTCTCTTCGTGTTCTTGCAATGCAATTTGCTTTTTGTGTTCAACATCGGTGTAAAATTTGTCTCGAACACTCTCGCCAATGCCTTAAGAAAATACTAAGATTTACAAAATTCTTTATGTAGTTGATTTACGTAAGTATTAGATTGCATACTTAAAATGCGATTGTGCGAGTAGACTTGCGTCAGGGCCGGTTTAGTTTCTTCGTATCTGCGCGGTAACCCATTGTATTTCGGTTCTAATGGTGCAGAGAAATCTTCCATAGTTTTGTATATCGTAGGCCGCGCTGATCCATCGAAATGCACGGCGGTGTTGTAACCATGACAACCCATAACCTTGCTTCGGATCAACGCGTCTACTTTTTTATCAATAATCCTGGCATTCTAGATTTGATTGTATTTCCCGCCTATCTTGTATGTATTAATTACAACTTAGTAAACGTATTAAGAAGAGTGCTGTGAATATTTTGAAACGCGGAACAGCGTGTAATACCGCGATGAACTCTGATCGTTGACATTAACACGATTTTCCTGGACAGTGGTCTTCTCAGCTCCTATTTCTATACCGCAGTGACACAAATACCATTGACTAATCATATTTCATTAGCCACACAAAGTGACTTATACTACTAAACTGCGACTAATTGCCACTAATACCGTTGACCACCACAGTTACATCCGCCACACAATAGAACTAATACCTTATAGTATACTTTGTTGCTACTGTATTAGCGGTAGCGGCCAACAGTATTTGTTGCTTCCCTCGGTCGAATTAGTTTATGAGTTCCCCGCAGTGACAGTTATACAGAACATTACGCTCCTAGTGTACTAGCTATGATGAGAGCAGTGTTATTCGGTCTGCCGTTTCATATACTATAGGTTTGCAATTTACCTCAGAACTTAGCTGACCTTCTACCATGCTCTCATAGATTCCAAACGGAAGATCAATATTCAGAATGCATGCCATTTTCATATGTGATTCAGACTACACATTTTTTTATAGAAGCATTCTTAACTAATAATTATCCTAATCCGTGTCATATATATGTAATCCAATGGTCGAAACTGAATAGGTGAGTCCAATAAGTTTTTCAGAGTGTTCATTTGTTGATTGCACACTTTATGACAGCTATCATGATGAAAGTACTAGTGATACAAAATAAGTTTGGAACAAATGCAATATAAAAGATTGCAATAATAAATATAGTACTATGCTAGAAGTCGATTGTTAAATGTACATAATGTTATGGCACCCATATAGCACATGTTTGTATGCTAGTAAGATAAATATATTAAAATATATATATAAATATTGAACTATCATTGGAGACTCCACTGTACATTCATAGCCTGGACCATGAAGTATTCAGAAAAAAATTATGCAAAACATTTAATATCATCCATTGCATACACTTTAGTAAAATAACTGATGAAAATTCTTCTTTCCGACTCGGAACCTTTGATCAACGATTCAATTTTCAGTTAGTGAAGCAGCTGGTTTTTTTCTTTTGTTTTTCCTTAATAATTTTTCGTATCCCAATGCCAACACTGCTTGAAAATATAAGAGCTGCACCAACAATGCTCATTATTGTAGGGATGTCGTGAAGTATAACAGCCTAGAAAAAGTTAAGTTTGTATCATATAAATTAAATTTATCGCAGGTCCCCGGTTCTATTAATATTACAAAACTGGAATGATAATATGTCTATTATCAACAGCAGTGAGACAACTTACACATGCAAACTGCATTTCAACGGTGAAAACATATTTCGTCGCAAAAATACAACTGAAATTATGTATTAACCCTTGAAGCCAAACCCAGATGAACTTGTTGTTGGTGTCGTGTATCCCACCCTAACTGCATAAATTTCTATGGTTCTTAATATAAAAGATCATTTTGGTTTGAGGTTTAGTGATATCGGATGCATGCATCAGTAGTCTCAGGAACGAAATTCACCAATTGTATTTACCACCTTACCTGCATCGTATATATAATAAATATCTGTGCTGTCCTCAGAACTGAGACAGTCCCAGCCCTTTCTCGTTGCAACGCAAGAACAAGAAAACTTTGCCCCATCACGCCACATATTCCCACTGATAAAAGGTATGGCAGTTCGTGCAGGCATGGCAACCTGAACTGTTGTGTCGCAATCAGTAATATCGTACTGCTGATGGATCCAATGAATGAGTAGTACAGTACGCTCAGTAAAAAATGCGTTTCTTTACCAAGTTTTCGGATTGAAACAAGTGTAAAGGAAACGACTGTGGCTGATAATAGACCATATACTATTCCCAATGTGCTCTGAGGCTTTGAGTCGTTTGTAGGGAAGAGAAATGGAGGCTGTGCAATTAGAACAACTCCTGTCAATGATACAATTGCAAACACACCATCTGTTATAGTTAAACTCTCTTTAAGAAAGCAATGGGCGACAAACCCCACTAGTACGGTGCTCAAAAATTGTAGAGTGACGGCGTTTCCAAGTGATAGTTCTCCGATTGCACAGTACAGTAAGATCATGGTTGTTGATCCTAGTAATCCACGGAGCCACAGGAATTTGATCAGCCCCCTGGGACCAATAATGTCAAATTTTTTGTTCATGAAAGTGACAATAGGCAACAGTAGTAGAAACTGAACGAAGCATCTAGAAGCTGCCATTTGTATTGGTGCTAAAGTAGTCAATTTTGTTATCAAGGAAGATAGAGAGAAAAAAACTCCAGAGATCAATGTACACAAAATTCCAAATCCCGGGAATGTTTTTGTTTTTTTCGCGTTACCGAGGGATTGCTTGATGTTGCCATTGGTATCGACAGCTGTTGTGTCTGTCAGTATACTGATCTCCATAGATTCCATACTTTTTCAGCAACGTTATTATAGATAATAATATACTTGTATAATGAACTCAATCGGATATATTCTGTCTGCATCTAGAACCACATATAAACTTTTGGTAACGGTTAATCGAGGCAAAGGATACTGAGTCATAACACAGTCTGATACAAAATACAACAACGGAATTGTTACGTGTTCTAAACTAACAAGACGCTATTTAACGTAACATGACACGTTGATATACTGTACCAGATGTATATTTATCTGTCAGTCGCATTATTCAAAAATAAGCAATTCGGGGAGTATACCTCAGTAGTTCAAAACCTTTGTTCCTCCATACGCGAGGCGTTCTACATCTCTATTGCGTAATAATATTACACATCACCAGTGAAATCAATATTTCACAATCGACCACGATTTACCGCATTCCAGATAGTAGTGAGAATATTCCGTAGGTTATTAAAAATCTGATACGTGATATACGGCATATATTATTTCAATAATTGTTCCCGTCTGTTGCAATTTCAAGGCCAGCGTGGTGCTGTGCTGTGACGCATTGTTGTTATATCGGTATTGAGAATTGCACTTATTTTCCCAAGCGCCAGGAAGTTAAATGCCTCCATAGCATTGGATGATTGTCTGTTGTCGATAACCGCACATAAAACTGCAAAAAGGCTTTTAATTCTGAAACCTCAAACTATTGTACAGTAGTACACCGTTGAAAAAATATCTCTTATCTTGAATTACCCTAGAGTCTAGACTCTTTGATATAAAGTGAAGGTGATTATCATCTACTACGTTTTTAGATCTCTATTTGTGCAGTCTGCGAATAAATGCGGTGACTATAGCTGTGTATCAAACTTTTCGGTACAACGATCCTGAGCTACCAGTTTACTAGTGCGGTCCCCGTAAATAACCAGTTACATTTTGTTCTGTTACCTCTGATGAGGTTAGCTAACACTCATCAAACAAAACCGCGTTTTTGAAGGGACCACACTACTAAACTGGTACCTATCCACAATGTACTACAAGATAGAACATTTGAAAACGTTCTGCTGAGCACTTTTATTGTTCCGTGAAAGATATTTGTTTGTATGTATGACAATTTAACCGTATACAATTAAACGGTAAAATGCTATAAGCCAACTACTTGAAAAATCAGAGTTGAACAGATCTATAGAATCACATTTCTTTAATTGCTTGGGATTTCATCATGTTGGTTATAAAGAAGCAACAACTTTCTGAGCAGCTTCATCAAATGTTGAAGCTGATGTAATGGGTAGATTGCTTTCTTTAAGAATCCTTTTAGCTTCATCAACGTTGTTTCCTGTTAAGATATATATATATTGATGCCACTAAGGATTGTAAGGTTTTATTCAATCTGTAGCTTGTTAAGTTCATATCTATGTCCAGTGCTGGTTGCGTGGTAAATGAGATAAGTTTCATAAATTGTAAAAACCTTCTAATCGCACAACCAGAGGTACTTGAAGGTTCAACTCCTTGAACGCTTTTGTAATTCCATTTGCTATCGTTGCGCAATTGACAATTCCACCGAAAATATTCACTAATATAGCCTTCACCTAGACACATACCATAACTTTATCTGTCATTTTTTTTTAGATTTTAAATTAGAGATGCTTTAATTTTATTCATACATTACTGTCTGAGGTCACAATCTTGAAGGCTTGATACACCTGCTGTTCTTGCACTCCACCCCCCAAATCGAGGAAATTAGCAGGGCTGCCATTGTGATATTTTATTATATCCATTGTTGCCATCGCCAATCCAGCACCATTTACTGGGGAAATTTAGTGTAAACAGTGTATTTAGACATATTTATTGACGTTGCAATATTGTTTTTAACAAACCTATGCATGCGATGTTTCCGTCCATCGCTATATAGTTAAGATTGTGCTTAGTCGCTTCTACTTCCTTTGGGTCCGTTTCTGTTTTGTCATCCATCGCAAAAATAGACTTTTGTCTGAATTCTGCATTGTCGTCAAAGTTGACTTTGGCATCAAAGCATACCACTAAAATTTAATGGTTGTTAGTAATTCGAATCAATACATATGGTTCAAGGTAGTTCAAACCTTTCCCATCAGTAGTCTCCCCAAAAGGATTGATTTCCACTTGTGTTGCATCAACATCCTCAAACAACTTGTATAATTTTTTAATTTGATCGGCAGCTTCTGTTTGATTCGGTCCGTGGAAACCTAAATTCTTTGCCATTTTTTGTGCTTGCGAATCTTCAATACCAGATATTATATCAATAGGCTCCTAATGGTAATAAATTTTTAGTCAGATTTGTCATTTTCGAATAAGGCGATTAGAAATAGTTATTCGTGATCAACTAACTTTGAATATAAGGTCTGGGGTTTTTTCAGCAACCTCTTCGATATCCATTCCCCCAGAAGGACTGCCCACCATAACAGGGCCATTGTATGACCTGTCCATAAGAATAGCGAAGTATGTTTCCCGGGATATGTCAAGAGCTTCTGCTACCATAACCTATCAGTATATTCTCAATTAAATACTGTTGTTTCAAAATTAGAGTTCCCTTTATTTGCAATTATAAGGAATACAAACTTTAACAACTTTTACTCCTTCACTAGTAGTTTGTTTTGTAATCAATTTGTGTCCCAGCATATCTTTGCACAAGGTAGCTATATCTTGTGGATCTTTCGTCAAGTGCACTCCACCTTTCAGTCCGCTGGTGAAGTGTCCCTTGCCCCGGCCGCCAGCCAATATCATCGCTTTCAGAACTAATTCATTTGCACCATCTTTCACTAAAGATTAATACTATTCAGCAATAATTCAAAGACAGTCATTTCTGTTTTGTTGCTACGCACTTAGCTTGTTTGCAATCTCGTGTGCTTTGCTTGCTGATTCACAAACATCAAATTTCTGAACATTCACTCCATATTTTTCCATCAATTTCTTGCTTTGATATTCTTGCAAATTTAAACATCTTACAGTTGCCGAAGAGGACTTTGAGAACTAGCAACACATACAAGCATGATAATGTATTCATTGCCACACCACACCAACTATTTGCAGGCGAAAATATATTATGCTACCTGTTCGGTCATTCGCAACAAAATTCGATTACATTGCATTGTTTGTTGTAGAGCAAAACGAACAGAGGAAGACATGATCTGTAACACTGACTAACCTAAATATATCTTTATAAAAAAATGTTTATCTCTGTAAATCGTAATTGTAACGTTGTTTGTTCGTACTGTACTGTCAGCATACAGTGTTATACTTTACCTACAGGAACGTGTATGTATATGGTACATTACTACCACGTAAAAGCTTATCGGGAATGTTGGTGTATTTATAAGCGCTTTTAAGCTTAGCTTTCTAGCTTCCATGAACCGGCTTCTCACGTACCCCAGGTTCGGTCGGTCACCACTACGACATGGTTCAATAACTCCATAACCTTTTTCAGTTGTATTGGAAGGATGCGGTGTACGTCCTGGACTCTATATTGGCAATGCGGGGTGATCAATTTGTAGTGGGAAATTAGACTTAAAAGATTGATGCCTAAATTAAAAAACAAATCGGTGTTGTATTCGTAGGTATACCTTAACCAACATGATGTTCAAAAAATGTTAGAAAGCGTGGAAATAACCATTTTTTAGCGTCTGTAGTTAAATGCTGTATTCCTGAGTACAATGAACGTATAATTTTGGGAACAACGCCCAAATTTGCCTAAGATGCAGTGCAATCTTTTTCCGTGTTGTAAGTCTACTAGGTTAAATGAATAAATCAAAATAATAATGTACTGGTTATGGTAAATATTTTATTTGACAATAACAAGCAAACATTTACCACGTCAAAGATATACAGCTTGCAAAACCCTTTTTTTGTTATCAACGTGTTATTTAGTGACAGACTAGAAGTCGGAAGGAGGTCGCTTGACAATCCACTGAGCTATTTTCGGTTCATTTCGAACATTATCACGTATCGCCTTCAATTTCGGTGTTTTGTCTAGCAGGTTTGGCGCGTGTGCTAAAATCATATCACTGGCGGATGCAAATAATATATCGAAGACCGTTATCTGTAAAATCAACACCGATTTTAATAACGAAAGGGTTCCAGTCTTTTTTTATTATGCATCTATACTTACGCTTTCACCAATAAGTACTCCACTTTCTTGTATATAACTCTCCAATAGAGAGAGTCCATCCGAAATAGGCCCATCTAACGCTTCCTTCCTGAGTTTTTTCTTCGATAACAATCCAAACGGTCAGTTTTAGTTTCTGCAAGATATCCATTTATATTTGTGAACTATACCTTTTTCTCTTCATCTTTTTCCGAGAAGGGTAGTTTCATGACCAAACTCATAAAAAAATCCATCATGGAGTTAATACATGCACTTTCCAAATTACTTTTTCCCATCAATCCAAATTCGCTTGCTAAGTAGCGCTCTATTGCATGGCTTTCAGGTATACGGGTTACCTTACCCGAGTCGTCGGTTACGTCCAGAACGGGCATTTGTTGGAACGGCATGCCTGGTAAATAACAATACAACGTTTGTTACTTAGGATTGTAGGTACCAAGTAAAAATATAATGCCGCAATTACTCTGCTTTTTCTCTGCCCATTGCTCCCTTTTGAATCTAACGTCTTCATAAGCCACGCCTGCGTAAGCAAATAGCCATCTTGAGCACTCACCCAGCCCACGAGCTTCAAAGTACTGGAGCTTGTATTTAGTAGACATTACCGTTGCTTGAAAACGCACAATATGGAAGCGTTACAAAAATCTATTATATAGATTAGTTAAGACTAGATATGGTAGCTCAAACAAAAGTAAACGCGCGTCTCGAAATATTGTAAATGAGTAGAAAACTGATAACCTGTCGTTTAATTGTCAGCACAACCAATCAGAGCAAATTTGAGTATGTATTCTAACGTATTTTCTAAATGTCGAGTCATGGTCGCTAACATGCCTCATTGACTCACCTTTTTCACAGTGAGTTAGGTACACACACGTCTGTTCTGCCTTTTAACCCACTAT
>QRAM01000079.1:175927-249966 GCA_013436055.1 Halocynthia roretzi | reverse complement strand
GCAATCGTGAGAGAAATGACCGTTAGTGTGCATCTTCTATCTTTGAGCTTTCACGTGGCTCTTCGATACTTAAATATTTTACCGAAATAGTTTTATTTAAAGATGTGTAAATGAAATTTAAGTTAGATATTAAAGATATTCTTGGAACTCAGAATACATTTGTCTCATGGGTTAAATCATCAAGTAATAATGACACTGCTGCTACTTTTGTGGCTGCCCAAGAAATTGCATGTCGTCGAAAACCTTTTGAAGACAGAGAATACTTTGAAAAATGTTTTATTAACATATCTGAGCATTCGGATATTAAGATCTAGATTCTAGGCCCATGATAAAGTGGTATTTTTTGTACTTGAATATAAAGTTAGTTCACTGCCGACAATACAGTGTTATATTCTACATACAGAAATGTATATCTATGGTACATTGCTACCACGTAAAAGCTTACCGTTTGATTTTTACCTTGGCCGAAGTTACCATTCCTAACAGAATCAATCAACCCAATTTTATCAGGGAATGTTGGTTTATTTATAAGCGCTCATGGATCAGTAACACGGGAGCAATCCTTTCTAACTTCCATAACCCTGCAACTCACTTACCCCAGGTTCTGCCCGTCTCTTCGGCATGGTTGAATAACTCCGTAACCTTTTTCAGTCCTATTGGAAAGATGCGGTGTACTTCCTGGACTCTATATTGACAATATGGGGTGATCAATTTGTAGCGGGAGATTAGACTTAAAAGATTGATGCTTAAATTAAAAAGCGACACGGTGTTGTATTCGCTGATATACCCCAACCAACATGATGTTTAAAAAATGTTAGAAATCGTGATAAAAAAAATGTTTTAGCGTATGTAGTTAAATGCTTTATTCCTGAGTACAATGAACGTATAATTTCGGGAACAACGCTCAAATTTGCCTAAGATGCAGTGCAAACTTTTTCCGTGTTGTAAGTCTATTAGGTTAAATGAATAAATCAAAATAATAATGTATTGGTTATTGTAAATATTTTATTTGACAATAACAAGCAAACATTTACCACGCCAAAGATATACAGCTTGCAAAACCTTTTTTTTTGTTATCAACGTGTTATTTAGTGACAGACTAGAAGTCGGAAGGAGGTCGCTTGGCAATCCACTGAGCTATTTTCGGTTCATTTCTAACCTTTTCACGTATCGCCTTCAATTTTGGAGTTTTGTCCAGAAGATTTGGCGCGTGCTCTAAAATGAAATCACTGATGGAGGAAAATAATATATCGAAGACCGTTATCTGTAAAATCAACATCGGTTTTGATTAAGCGTTCCAGTCGTTTTTATTATGCATCTATACTTACACTGTCACCAATAAGTATTCCACTTTCTTGTATATAACCCTCCAATAGAGAGAGTCCTTCCGAAATAGGCCCATCTAACGCCTCCTTCCTGAGTTTTTTCTGCGATAACAATCCTATCGGTCAGTTTTAGTTCCTACAAGATATCCATTTATATTTGTGAACTATACCTTTTTCTCTTCATCTTTTTCCAAGAAAGGTAGTTTCATGATCAAACTCATAATAAAATCCATCATGGAGTTAATACGTGCACTTTCCAAATTACTTTTTCCCATCAATCCAAATTCGCTTGCTAAGTAGCGCTCTATTGCATGGCTTTCAGGTATACGGGTTACCTTACCCGAGTCGTCGGTTACGTCCAGAACAGGCATTTGTTGGAACGGCATGCCTGGTAAATAACAATACAACCTTTGTTACTTAGGATTGTAGGTACCAAGTAAAAATATAATGCCGCAATTACTCTGCTTTTTCTCTGCCCATTGCTCCCTTTTGAATCTGACGTCTTCATAAGCCACGCCTGCGTAAGCAAATAGCCATCTTGAACACTCACCCAGCCCACGAGCTTCAAAGTACTGGAGCTTGTATTTAGTAGACATTACAATTGCTTGAAAACGCACAATATGGAAGCGTTATCAAAATCTATTATATAGATTAGTTTAGACTAGATATGATAGCTCAAAGGTCGCGCGTCTCGAAATACGAGTTGTAAATGAGTAGAAAACTGATAACCTACTGTTTAATTGTCAACACACCCGATCACTGCAAAGTTTTTCTTGAATGCCAACTCATTCTCGCTAATATTTACTCCCGTTTTTTTACGGTGAGTTAGGTACACACACGTCTCTTCTGCCTTTTAACCCTAAGATGCCAATCATGGGAGAAATTCACTAAGCGGTTAATTTTTTCTGTTTTGACAGCGTGATGAGGCACGGTAGGCAGCTGTGCTTAGTCCATCTCCGCCCCGTGCCATGATAGTTAATGTGCATCTTCTATCTCCAATAATTCCCCTTGTACTTGCGGAATGAAACGAATTTTACCCATGCTTAGCATTACCCGATGTGTTTAATCATCAGATTTATCACACTCGGATTATACACTTTCTGGCCACTTACAAAGCTGGTCATCCCCAGCGTAAATCTCCAAGGATTATAGTGATTTTCATCGAAGCTAATGCGCCCTTGGAGGCAATATGTACTATGTTTCGGATATTAAGATATAGGATTCTAGGCCCATATTTTATTTACTTCAATATAAAATCGTATGTATTTTTTTTATTTTATTGTGGAAGTATTCAGTGTAAGTATGTTAAATAATTTTTCTAAAAGGGGATTTAATTCGCCCATGATTAGCTTTAACGTACCTTGTACACTTTTGGCATCCTAGGGTTAACTTTTCGTTTTTGCAAGCTACCTGTTTTGCTCTCAGTGCTAATGCATTGTTGTATAGTGTTTGCGCGGTCACCTTCATAGATACACTGTCAATTACAAGAGAGAATACTTCGTATATCTGAAACCCTGTTTCTGTAGGGTTGCATAGACGGGAATAGTGCGTACTCCTAGGTAGGATATGAACTGGAGCAGACAAGTGTAAATCTTTCCTAATTTTATTGATATCCAATGCTTCACTTACCAACGAGATAAACTTCCTTTAACAATAATAATTCTCTCCACAATCTAGAACAGTTAATCACTATTCAGTTTTAATATTCAATTCCACATTAGTTTCCTTATCGCACCATTCTCGTGAGACTTACATATTACACATCCTTGCTCTAGTGGTAATATTATTGTTGCGACTCAGCTTATTGAATTCTACTCCCTATATTATCACTCTCCTCGTTCGATGTCTTTTTCCTGCAACTAGTGCAGTATACACTGATATAGCGTTACGCACCATCGTCGTACACTTGTTCCATGCTATTATTACAACTATTTTCTATTGGCTTCAGCTGTCAACTTATAATCAAAAGGTGTCGTTTCGTTTTCCTTAACAAGTAAACCACGGATATGATGGTGGTACACTATGCATAAAAACCGACAGTCACCTACCGCAATCAATTACATGGAATAAACTGCAGTATATCAAACATAAGTAATTGTGGTTAATGAGGAATTAATAACACTGAATAAACAGCAAATGGCTTAACGAAATTAGCAAGTTCGTAAACGAAACGATATTGCAGTAGGAAAAAAAAATTATGATTGGTAAAATAACACTGAAACATTGCTTCAAAATTAATCAAATACTGGTGACAGGACGGTTGGCAATCCAAGCAGCAATCTTGGATTCATTTCGAACCTTTTCCCGTAGAGCCTTAAGTTTCGGTGTTTTGTCGAGAAGTGTAGGGTCCATAGAAAGGAAGTCCGCTCCACACGCGAATTTGATGTCCATCAGCGTAATCTGGTGAGTGCGTGAAGTAATTATTATCAGAAGCGTAACAAGGGATCGACAAGGTGCTACGCCACGTATTGACCTACTACGCCACTGATTCTAATACACACAATTTCAAGGAAATAAACTCTAATAAGCGACTTACACTATCGCCTACGAAGTATCCACTGTCCTGTATAAAGCTTTCCAGAGTAGCAAGGCCATTGGAAACAGGTCCCGCTAAGGCTTCGGCCATTAACTGCTTCTATTACCGCCAAACAACAATCATGACTATGTGACCAATGATAATAAATAAGTATATCAAGTAAAAGTACCTTTTTGTCTTCGTCTTTTTCTGTCCAAGGCAGTTTTGTCATTATATCAATTAAAGTTTCGGTAAGGAAATCCACACGCGCGCTCTCTAAGTTGTTTTTTCCCATAAGTCCGAACTCGCGCGCTAGGTAACGTTCTATTGCATGGCTTTGGGGAATTCTTGTAATCTTTCCGGAGTCGTCGATCACGTCGAGTACAGGGACTTGTTGGAAGGGCATCTCTATAAACGATAATGACAAGATATAAATTACTAGAACTCTGTTAATTGATCGCAGATTTCCTCTGTTTAGAGATACCTTTCTTCTTTTCAGGCCATTGTGCACTGTCAATCCTAATATCGTTATAATTCACACCGGAATACACGAACAACCATCTCGAACACTCAGCACGGCCGCGAAAATTAAGGTAATGTAGATTATAACTCGGCATAACTTGTCGCTATTGCAAACTTCACTTAAAAACAAAATCTAGTCAGATAAAAGGAAACATTTATAAACACCGCATAAAGTCGATCATAGAAACATATTCTTATACAAAACATTTTATGGACTCCCTGTAAAGCGCTGTTTTCCACTTAAATGCCCTGTCCTTCCATGCTCGAGTGCTCACTACAATCATTACTAACAATACAAAAGTTATAAACGAATTGGGCGTTGTTGTTTGACAAACATCTTCTCACATGTTCTCTCGCACTTAGTATAAACAGGATACTGCAGCCGGAAAATCGTATCAAATTTTGCCAACGATAATTTTCGAAAAAGTGGCCTTACATTAGGAAATAACAGCAACTACTGAAAGTTTTAACACGTGATACGTCTCGTTTAGGATCACATTCGAATAACGATGACTTGATATTTTGTTTGGAAATAATTGAACTACCAGTGGCGCAATCGTAATATTCTTTTCGTCACATCGCAAGTTGTTTCAGTGCTAAATTTGATACCTTTTTTCAAGTGCTGAATGTTAATTTGGAATATATATACGCCACAATTCAGATCTTCTGTGCATACTGCTGAAATTGAACTGCGTATATTTCTCCATTAATTAGCGGTGATTAATGGTAGTAAGTAAGTAATATGTAAAGAATAAACGTACGTTGTACGTTAAACACGCTATAAAAACCGCGGAAGGTCCAATATATCCGGCAATGGCGAATTGTATTCGATTATATGCAATGAACTGCAGTACATTAAACATAATGTCAAGAAGCTAAGGAATGATAGGGAATTAATAAGCGTAAATGAGGCAGCAAATGGGTAAACGTAATTTCTGAGCTTGTGAACGAATTGATATTGCAGAAAAGACAAACTTATGATTGGCCGAATAATACTGAAGCATTGCTTGAAAAATTAAATAGTGGTGGCAGGACGTATGGCAATCCATGCAGCAATCTTCGATTCATTTCTAACCCTTTCCCGCAGAGCCTTAAGTTTCGGTGTTTTGTCAAGTAGTGTTGGGTCCATCGAAAGGAAGAAGTCCGACCCACTCGCAAATGTGATGTCCATGAGCGTAATCTATTGAATGCGTGAAGTAATTGTAATAAACAATAAATCCCAAAAAAATAATCTCTATTAAGCCACTTACACTATTGCCGACGAAGTATCCACTATCCTGTATAAAGTTTTCTAGAGTAGCAAGGCCTTTGGGAAGCGGTCTTGCTAATGCTTCAGCCATTAACTGCTTCTATTAACGCCAAACGACAATCAAGATTATACGACTGATTATAATGAATGAGTATATCATGTAGTACCTTTTTCACTTCGTCTCTTTCTGTCAAAGACATTTTCTGAATTATATCAATAAAGCTTTCGTTAAGGAAATCCACACGCGCGCACTCTAAGTTGTTTTTCCCCATAAGTCCGAACTCGTGCGCTAGGTAACGTTCTATCGCATGGCTTTGTGGAATTCTGGTAATCTTTCCATAGTCGTCGATTACATCAAGTACAGGGACATGCTGAAACGGCATCTCTAGAAGCAATAGATGACCAGATAAAAACTACTAAAACCTGCTGATTGATCCAAGAAACGCAGATTTACGCTGTTAACGATACTTTTCTTCTTCTCAGCCCATTGGGCAAAGTCAATATCTCATAATTCTAATATCCTCATAATTCACATCGGAGTACAAAAACAACCATCTCGAACACTCCGCACGACCTCGAAGATTCAAGTAATGTAACTTATAACTCGGCATAATTTGTAGGTATTGCAAACTCCACTCAAAAACTAACATTAAATAAAGGCAAACATTTATTGAACACCTCTAGAATTTGGATTATAAAAACATATTCTCGTACAAATCGATCACTGTTACATGCACAGTTATTATTAGTCTAACGGGATATGACGATACATGGACGTATTATCATAGTCTTTAAATAATTTTATTATTTTTACCAGTATTTAAAGACTATGGTATTATCTTTTACTTCTTTTATTATAATACATGCATTGTGGTCGTGTCATCGTCGTTTTCGTTACAACTATGACCTCGTTGGAGGTCACCATTATCACTGCAGTGACCCCGGTGTTGCCTTAGGACACGGAGATGGTTCTGGTGATGTTCAAACCCACTACCTCTATGTCAGTAGACTTTCTCGCTATCCGTTGA
Source organism: Halocynthia roretzi (assembly GCA_013436055.1). Lineage (NCBI taxonomy): Eukaryota > Metazoa > Chordata > Ascidiacea > Stolidobranchia > Pyuridae > Halocynthia > Halocynthia roretzi. The sequence goes on along the minus strand of QRAM01000079.1, from coordinate 243,327 downwards.
ACCACTCTCCCGACTTCATATACGACTTTTTTTCATAAACGACCTCTGAACTTTGATAGAAAATAGGAGTGTTATTCTGCCCTCAAGCGGATACTCTACTCCGTATTCCCCGAATTTCGGCATAATGTCAGGATAGCAGTGCTGCGACAGGCGAGTATAATCAGAAAAATGAAAACATATCAAAGGAAAATCATTAGGTATGTACAAAGTGGTTCATTGTTAAAATTGAAGTCATTGCTAGAAAAACATAACAATCCGAAAAAGCCTAAGCTCAATTTGAACTTCAAAATCGGTCATAAACAACGAACTCCATTGCACGTTGCCTGCCTGTTGGGCGATGACGCTGTGGTGAGAAGTCTTCTTTATCACGGGGCTTCTCCAGCAGTTGTCGATGACAGCGGTGATACACCAGCACATCTTGCTGCCCAGTTTTTTTGCGATGACGGCAATTACGCCGATTATAAACTTCTTATCGAGCCGCTTGTGAAGAGAAACGCCGATATCACAACATTGAAGAATAAAAATGGAGAGACGCCTTCCGAAATTCTTCATAAAGCTAAGAAAAAATATAAGTTGCTGAATAAACTCATACAAGAAGAACAAGCTGTTGAAGAAGACAAAAAACAGGGCAAGGATGAGGGAAAAAACAGCTGGTATGAAAAATTAGCTAACGAAATGGAATCTGAATATTTGGAAAAAAATGGCGAGTCATCATTTTCACACAAAGCATCTTTATTTAAAGAGGAAGATGAGTATCAAACGTATGACCAGTGGGCTGATAGGATTAATAAGGAATACTCCAGGAAACATAGAGATTTCCAGAACAAGAAAAGACACAAGGAAGATCAGAGCCGCAAAAGAAAAGAACAAATGAGCGACCTACATTCGCACCTCATGAAAGATCAGGACGATTATATAAAACAAGTCAAGAGAATGAAGACGGAAGTCCTCAATCAGAAACGTGAACGCTACGAGAAAAAGATGACATCTCTCAAGGATGCAGAGACTGATAAACTTAGATTCAGAGACATACCTTGGCCTTGTCAAGGCAATGCCAAAGAAATGGTGGAAGTACTGCTCAGTGGAATTCTTTCGGACTCTTCCGAGGGCGACCAGAAACGTGTCATCATGCGACAGTTGGTCCTCTGGCATCCAGATAAATTTGAGCAACGTTGCGGAGATAAGTTGCTGGAAAAAGACCGTCAACGTATTCTGGACACCGTGAAAGCGATTGCTCAAGAGCTGAATAAATATTTGGAAGATCTAAAATCTAGGAATTGATTTGAATTTCACATTGGTTGTTTATTTTACATTGTCTTATCGTACCATTTTGGGAAGATGCTCATGTATTATTACATCAATTTCTCAAGGTTTATCTCTTTTTTATTAGGTATATGTGTACCATTACCATTATGATTAACTTCTTAGGGTTTTGATCTGCCAGGTATGATAAAACCTTCATAGCCATCCCCCTAACTGTGTTTTAAGAATTGACGCAACATAAAATGCTAGTCCTGAAAAACTTGCACAGAATTTCTTGTTTCACTCCTCTCATTCTTCAGAAAAGAATGGAAAGCTCTACTTCACAATGCCTGTCTGAGCTTGATGAAACTCAAGTGAGAATAATTCTATCTAATATGTATAAATATCATTAATTTTTGTTTATAACTGCAACCACATTGCTTTCACAGGTCAAACTTCTGAACGAAAACTGTATACTAGTTGATGAAAAAGACAAAGTTTGCGGCAGCGCTTCGAAACTTGATTGTCATCTTGTAAGCAAGGGACCGCCTTTGCATCGGGCATTCAGTGTCTTTCTTTTCAATAAAAATAATGAACTGCTCATGCAGCGTCGATCACAAATGAAAATAACCTTTCCTGGTAAATTACTAGAAAGTTTTTGCTCTATTATTGGAATTTTCTTTAGCAGATACTATTCATTTATTCCAACTCTAAATGAATAGGATTCTACACAAACACGTGTTGCAGCCATCCGTTGCATAACGATTCAGAAATGGAAGAAGCAGACGCTCTCGGGGTAAGGCGTGCTGCTCAGCGAAGGATGCTACAAGAATTAGGAGTCAGACCTGCTCAGGTAGGAAGGCTTATCGTTTCTCTGCCTTGTGTATATTAAACTTAACAAAGACCTTTCAGTCTAATACCAAGAATGAAATAGTATTAGATTGCAAATCCTGTTGTTGTCTGACACTTTAGCACATTCCTAAACAGTGTTGTAGTTAGTACTGTTTATAGCAGTGGTTCTCGAACTTTTACAAAAAAAATGCGTAGAGGTCCCCGTAAAAATTATTCAATGTTTCGCACTCCCATGAAAAAATATATTGAATTATTATGACGCTGGACTATCAGTCAAAATACTTTAATGCTACGGGGCTTCAGAATTGCTCCAGATCAAACGTGTGAACTCATTTTTACTATTATATTATATTATTATTATATTATTTATTATAATTATTATATTATTATAGTAAACTAGAAAGGTAACTGATAAAATGTATTTTTTTGTTTATTACGTTCATTTAGTACAATTAAATGTACTTCCCTGTTATGTTATGTTACGGTCCCTCTAAAACGTCTTCGCGGACCCCAGTTTGAGAACCTCTGGTCTATAGGGAAGCACCTACCTGCTGGTATTTATGGAATTATAGATTTGTATTATTTCTATCAGTTTACCCTCGACAAAATTGAATACATCACGAGAATTCATTATAAGGCGCCTTACAATAACACATTTGGAGAACATGAAATCGATTACATATTATTTGTAAGAGGAGATATGGACCTATCTCCGAATCAAAATGAAGTTGATGAGGTAGGTACCTACAGTCAGTACTGTTTGAATCAAAATGCTCTATCCAGTGTAAACCATTAATCATATAATTTACCTTTATAAAATCACACAAGGTAATAAATTTTTTTAATTTGGCCTGACATGTACACACGTTTAGGTAACTTACGTTCCGTTTGACGGCCTTGACAGTTTTGTGAAGAACTGCGCAAACCGCGGCATCCCGTTAACACCCTGGTTTCAGCTCATATTGAATTCACATTTACGTACATGGTGGAAAAACTTGGATAAAATTGTGAAATATTGCAATCATAATGAAATTATTAAATGTGCATGAAATTTAGATATTGCGTCCATGCGTCTTTCTATTGTGTATCAAAGTTATATCATGTTGTCACATGAAAAAACTGTCCAGTGTTTAACTGTGACTGATTATGAAATCAGGTTCACTCTAGAAAACTATTCAAAATGTACTTGCTAGATACAGCATATGAATTTATGTTATTGCATTAGATTCTAAATCTTTTAATATAAGAAAATTCTTGCACCTGCATGCAGTATCAAGTGTAAACATATTAATCTAAGATTAAGGAAGAAACTAACATTGTCTGTGGACAGTTTAAAGCAATGATTTTAGAATTTCCATGGTATACTCATCCGCCTTATCAGTTATAAGAATATCAAAGTAACAAGATGGTGATGACGGTCTTGTATATATTTATTTCGTGCTGGCGGTAAAACTTGCACTGGCATAAGCTTTGTTCACCTAAAGCTTGTGGTTCTAAAAAATTATTCCTATGCATTTATGCTTGATATTCTCCAGGAAGGTGTACATTATTGACTATATTATGTCCAGCCCTAACTAACCTAATTGTAAACTATAAACGGTTGCTTCATTTGAACATTTCACAAATTCAGACAGACACGCAACCACCCTATAAACTGTCAATTTAATAAATATACACGGTATATTAAATTCATGTTAAAGCTGTGATAGACTCACTCTACTAATAGCAGTGTTTTTCACCATTTCCTTTGCAAATAAATACATTATTTTTATTTTCCATAAATTGTCTAGCAGCATCTCTAAGGTACAAAACACAAACAAAATAATGATCAATACATAAACACCATGGTGCATTCCATGCACTAATGCCCCTCCATGGAGAAAGTTTTTTTTTGGACATAATTGCGTAATCGTAATGAAACTTTTCTGTTCTGGTCTTGGGTTTACATGAAATGCACCTTGGCATAAACACAAGTCTTTCCTAATCTTAAGTCGAATTCTTACTGCGGTACAGCACTGGCAATTTTCAGAGTGAAATTACATAATTCACTAGTTGCACATCCGAAAATTTTTAATTGTTGTAAAAAGATTTTACTGTTTGGAACTAAAATTAAGTCTTGACGGTATTTCAGTGGATAGAGCTTATAGAAGTCTTTCGTTACATGACTATAACTCCTCTCGAACGTAGACTACCTTGAGTTCTTCAATGCGTTTTACGTATTCCTGTTTTTCGACACATCCCTTGCATTCTTCGCCCCAGTTGGAAAGAATTTTCTTTAATTCTTTTACTCGCATTTTTTTCAAGTTGATGTTTTTCCAATCGATGGGTTTATCTGCAACAGAATGAATATTTTATTACATAAAACAAGACTTGTAACAATTACTGCTAAGTCGTTTAACAAAGATCTCGATGACTTACCATATTTAAGTTCACAGATCTGTGCATCCTTTTTTTTCAAATTCTCACATATTCTTTCAGGCGGGTAGAAGCTCATTAGCGGCTTGGATAGTGTTTTTAACGTTCCCGTAGCAGCATCTTCTGTGCCTCCGATGTAATAGCACTGAAGGGAATGTTTTGTAAAAGAAATTAATAGCTGATAAAAAATACATTCGGGTGTATAAAACACTGCTTACAAATCTATTCTCTTTAAACACACACTTCTCACACACTCTTCTTATAAGTGCGTGAACTTCCTCTTCTCCATTTATCTTCTGTTCTTCCATCTCTTTTTCTATTCTTCTGACAACGTTGATGCAGACTGTAAGGATAATATCCATACATTTTTAGAGTGCATTCGAAACGACACCATTATAGCATTCACAATTTGTCCATTTATCACGTTATGGCTATTTTTACCTTCGCATTCCCCTTCTTTTAAAGTGGCATCTACCATGGAAATCCATGTTAGTAAAATGGTAAATAACAGGCAAGGAATGTTCATTTTCGAGTTGCGAGTATAAAATCACAGTAGAAATAGAGGTTCGATGATTAAAATCCTTCGTTGATTGTTGTTCTGTTCGCGACTGTCTGTCTGAAATATTATCTTGTTCATTTAATCGAATCTAGAATTATTAAGTATACCGCTACGTGTGCTTCCCTTGATACATTAGGCTACGAGTGATTGGTCGTTACCGAAGCGTGACGTCTTTTACTTTTTCGTAAGTAGGAATACCGCTAACTTTTAGGATTCGCTGTGAGATAAAAATAGACGGATTTTCTTTACATTGCCGCACATTCGCCGGCACAGTCTGATTTGGTTAAGTATTATTGAAGCACAAAATCATCACCCGTTCGCGGCATAACCAAGTTACCTTGTCTCGAGTAGTAATACAATAGTCTATATATGTGTTTAATGCCAAGGAACATCATCTGCGCAAAGGATAATATTGTATGTATGACGTTTATATACACATCGTATTATGTAAACCTTGTTTACAGCATGTCGCTCAAAAATAATTTTTCTGATTAGTCTTGTAGGATTTAAGCTTACTTTATTCGCAACACTGCTTTGTGGTATGGAATACTACATGTTATACCATAGTCTTTAGTCTTATTTAAAGAACCATGGCCATACTATCAGTGAATAATATTCGATAGCTTAAGCGAATATCGGAGATTGCTTTTTAATAATTAAGTGCTGGAATAGCTTCGCAGATGCAATTTTCAAATCATTCACCCAATGTCTTTATTCGAGCATATTAACATGGAAAATATCATCATAATAATCACATATATATACACACTTTAAATGAAAACGTAGTCTGTTGAAAAATCACTCTATGCTGTTATAAGTGTGCAATATTTAACGTTGTTGCGTTAGGGGGTTACTGCATACACAACAATTCTGACAGAAAAAAATGGTCAAGTTGCAACGTCTGGTTATACCTTGCTTTGACTCTTGAATATCAAGACTTGTGTTCTTCCATCTCTTTGTCTATTTCTCTGTTAAAGGTGATAAATTTAGCAGAGTATATTTTCATGTTTTCCTCCTCTTCATTTAAAGCGGTGCTGTCGCTGCCATCCTTGGTTCTTTGACTTGCTCGTTTTTTCTTTATTCGATGTTTTTTTTTGTGTAGTGGTTTGGACTCGATCATCATCTCTTCTAGTTCATGCATTGGGTCGTAGTTTAGATGTTTGTTCTGAGTAAAATAAGAATTTCGGTTTAAAGCTGCATAACTTTCCTAATTTAATGGATTAGCTACAGGGTTACCATTGCGTGCTTATTTCTAAGATTTGTCCTTATTTTCTAAACCCATGTCTTATAAAATAACGATGTGGTCATTTCTAAGAAAAGTGCTTATTTTTGAGTTGCGTGCTTATTCTGTCTTAGAAACATGTATGACTCGTTTGCGTTTTGCGTACAAAGCTTCGGTGGAAACGAGGAAGCTCTCATTTGTACCCCTAATGCTAACTATGTTAGGCTTGTTCTGCGTTTCAGCCGTTGTTCAGTACCCCAAAAAAATGACACATTTTGACACCCGTGCTTATTTTTGGCTCTAGGTAGATGGTAACCCTGATTAGCTATCACTTACAGAAGGGACGAAATCTGGCTCGACAACGCTGTTATTGGCACCTGAACAGAATTCTTGTTTCCTCAAGTCTTCATAACTGCATAGCCTCTTTGTTACGTCAATTCTGAAGAACTAGCAGTAACAGAAAATAATTTTAATTTTGGCCTTGAGCTGTAACAGTATTTTCTAAGCAAACATAGAATTCTAGATATTTCTCATTAATTCTACAAGCACCTGTAGAAAAAGATTAATCAAAGGCTCTTCCCATTCAGCTGAGAAAGATACCCTGCCTTCATTATATATGTTCATCGCCTCTTCTACAGTAGTGGAATTAGAGATCTTGAATGGCCTCTGAATATAACAGATTACCTTAGAAGAGTGCACAGTGTAAAACAAGATAATTTTGTGGTTTACCCTATGACGCAGTATTTCAAACATAGTTACTCCTAATGACCACCAATCTGCACTGTAGCTATACCCGTCCAACTTGTGAAGTTTTGTTTGACAAATTTCTGGGGCTGTTGTTGAATAAGTAAAATCCATTACTTCAATGTTAAAAATTAATCCCTGATTGTATTGAAAATATACGGAACAAATACACACGCACTGTAAAAATAAACATACCAACATATGGCTTTGTGCCAGCAAAACCTGTCGCCAGTTCATTCTGTGATTTCAATCGTACCGCGACATTGAAGTCGGTCAGATGAGCGTGGCCCTTTTCATCCAACAGGATGTTGTCCGGTTTGATGTCCCTGAAAAGGAATGATAGCATTAATAATGCGTAAGCGTGAAGGAATAATACACGATAAGTCGCTAAAAAGTTTCAAACCTATGAATAATGGATTTGGACCGCAGGTAATCCAAAACTGAGGCCATTTCGAGCAGGTAAAGCTTCATGTCTGTAATAGTAAACTGAATATTCTTGCTCAAGTGATAGCCCAAATCACCACCTAACAATAAATCTACCACGATGAAGAAATCTTCCACGTCCTGCAATGATAGGTGTAGCGTAAAATTTCTAGTCGTGATTTTACTTCGAATTTTGTTATCAAAACTCGTACCTGAAATGTATACCATAGGTTGACAATGAATTTATGGTTAAGGCGACGAAGTATATTTATTTCTCTGTTGACGTTTTCAATGAACTCCATTTTGATGCATGCACTTTTGTTGAGATATTTCATCGCAAACAAATCTTTGTTTTTTTCAACCATACACACTTTACCAAAGCTGCCTTTCCCAATGGATCTCAGAATTTTGAAACTGTCGAAGTCCACTGAAAATAATTAAATCCGTAATATAGCTGATACGAATTTTTATTTCAAGTCATTTATTGTAACCTCCGATACTGGATTCTTCTTGATGTGATGGATCATTGTTAGTTTCGGATTTCGAAGACGAACTTCCCATCTCGCCTTTTTCACCAGTTATATTAATGACTTTCAGTAAAACATAATCGTTAGTGACTACATATAAACACAAAACATTAATACAATGAATAACACATCTGTGTCATTTTTTGTAGTTGCTATACATTTGAGATCTCCAATTAATAAGGACTTTATTTGATTCTATTACAAGTGACTCAGTTTTAACTTCCCTTAACAAAAAATATTCTGTGCTCCTGCCAATTAGGTTGATAACTATATTATATCCATAAAATTCTCCATTTGTAAGTTAATAATCAAGTTATTATTACTCAGTACTGTATTTCATTCTTTATTGTGTATCATTGTATGGGTATAAAGCTTCAAAGTACCATTAGCTCATCAATTCACTTTACTTCCCTTACTAATTACTGTGAACACACCATTTCTATTCTTCACCTCAATTTCGCCTTTCAATCAATATAACATTATAGCCTCTCGCCTGTACAAACGCGCAGCTGGCTATTCATCAGTGCATTCCATAATGAAGCAATGACGCAAGCTTTGAGAATTTCAATTTGCTGGGCCGCCAAACGCATGAACAGAGCACGAGTACAGAACGATGACGGGTGCCTCGGAAATCAGATGGCTAAACGTTATTCCACCCAGTTGTATTCGTCGCAGTGCCTTGAAGTGTGAAGAAAGTGAATTGGATTTTATATAGTACTTTGCAGATACATGGCGCCTATTCTTCAAAGTACACCTACAATTATAATTGTATTTTATCGAGATAGGTGTGAACGGGGAAAACCCCGGGATTTTACAACATGCAATTGTTGTTCACAGAAAAATGTAATGAAAGAGTGAATTAACCTAGCACGGATGGTTGAGCATAAGTGGTTCGTCTGAAGCTTGTCATAGAACACATTACCATGTACACCACAGCACGTCGTCATTCACACAGCACAGGCAAGATTGACAAAGAATGGCCCAGGTACAATATACAGTATTGTATTTTCTAAGTGTTTGACTATGTTTCTGTTTATTTAGGCATATCAGCTGTCATATTCCATTCATATCTAATCTTTTATCACTGCCCTGAAAATTACTGGCTCTAGATAGTTAGTGTTCAAGTGTTGTCCTAAGTTCTTTCCTAGTAACAAAATAAGATAACATTTTTGAAATTCATTCTATTTCAAATAAAACACTTAACGAAACACCACAACTGAAAGAAAATTTGCAACGAAGCACCACAACTAAGAAAAATTTGCAACAATGAATTACTGAACATCATCATACAACCAATGTAGGCCTGGGCATGTGCATAAAGGTTTTAAATTTCAACATTCTGAAATCACTATATTTTTTCGGCTTTTATTTCAAAAAATATTTACCACCGGTAAAAAGAAGACAAGGAAATTAATAAATTCGTTCTGCTTGATTAGAATTTCTTTCATTGGACAAAAAATATGCCGGTATTTACAAGGCCGTGCAAGTGCAGCGATAAACACAAAAAATATGATGGGGCTATTTAACTTCACAGTGCTATCTATCAAATCGTTATAACACAAAAAATCTTGTTCCCAGTGACTTGCATAATTATAACATTACCAACATAACTATACAGAGGTCACCAAAAGTGTCACAATACAAATCGTACCAGCGTTAGCAACGAAGGGTTGGATAGAAAACACTCTTTATCACATCTGTTCATGCCCATATAAATTCGCAGTGATACAATGACACAGATAAACAAAGAAATCTAACAGCGAATGAAACTAATAAAAATGGTCAAGGACGCAAAGAAGTGAGCAGTGCATAACAAATACGAGCAAAATAAAAATATATTAAAAGCATTTTCATTTAGTCTACTATCATCCGTTTCGTTACCAGTTTCGAATAGGCACTGTGTGCTCTGCGTAGACTCCGGTTCCGGAATAATCTTCAAAATCATCCTATTCAAAACAGTAGTATACTTAGTCGTAGATAATATATTTTATCAAGACTACGAAACTTACCATAGGAACTTCCAGCAGACGTCTAAACTGATATCTTTTCAGATTCCTTATGAATTTTACCGCCAGCAATAACAGTATAACAAACAAAAAAGAGCACGCTATGCAAACTACAGCGGTAAGAGCTGGAGACATGCCAGTGGTTGATGTGTCTTGATAAAAAGAAAAGTTACAATTATTTTATGTTTTCGTATTCATTTGAACTAGCAGGTTAACCACGCTACATCATCACTTATTCTGTAATACCTTAATTTTGTGACTAGATAATGAATATCAATGAATCAATGAAAAGTTATCTAATGTGATATCGACTTTGTCTCTTAGGGTTTCTGAAGAAAATAGTTACAACAGCAATTTACCATTTTCAGACGAGTCATTTTCGTTTATAGCTCCCGCATCGAAGATTGTGCTGGTACCTAAATCTAAAACGGTAATATATTACATATAGCTCATATTCAATTCATTGCAAATTATAAATAATGCATTTCTACATTTAATAGTTGTTCCCCTCTCCTTGGTTGCAGTGTTCATTGTAACCACTTGTGCTGTTGTTGTAGTTTCTGTAGTGACTGGAATAGAAGTTGCAATCTCTCTTGGCGACTCGGTAATATTAGCATTAGCAGTTACACTAGCTGTAGCAAGGGATGTTAACTCAGTGGTATTAGTGGCGGAATCCTGAACTGTAGTAGTTTCAGGTACAACACTGTGGGCCGTAGTGGGAGTGGAGGAAGAGGTAACCGAATTTGTTTGTGAATCTGTTGTTGTGAACCGATTTGCTCCTGTGGAATTTGCAGATGATGGTGTAGATTTCATTTCTATGGTCCTTGTTCCCTCCGTCACAACAGTTGTCGAATCATTTACTTTGTTTGCTGCAGTAGTTGCTATCCTATCATATAACAACAGTTATCGTTTTGTAATATCTCTGATTTATTTACCTATAATTCATAAAACAAAACTAATTTTAAAGTTATTGAGGAAATATGAAGCACAAAATAAATTTATTCTATAACTTACGTGGGATTTCTTTTTGTCATTAGTGCATTAACACATGGGTCTGAAAATAAATAAATAAATGCATCCATGGTTAAAACAATTATGTAACCTGTAAGGCATTCTTCAATTTTCAACTTACCAAAGCACAAGCAGAGCGTCACCACAAGGTAGATTATTGTGTATTTCATTTCGAAATCGTAAATGAACTAACTAATGTTAAATCTGGTATAGGGTTCTTTTTTTACACCATGAAAATGTGAATTTTTGTGTACAGTTCATTCCACGAGTTATTGTTTTGTTTACAGCGTACGTCACCTCATCATGTGACCGATATGGATGAATGAATATTAATTGTACGCTTCTAATGCACTTAGTTAGTCCATCCTTTGTATATGTTTGAAATATCCTTTTTTTATGCCGAGACTAAATAAGTAAAAAAGGTAACCATCTTGGTAATTTAACTGTTAAAAAGCATATGAGATATTATATCCTTGTGCATGATCAATCTGTCCGCTGTGCGGCGATCAGTATTATAAACTTTGACCTTTTTAGTTACGGCCGTGTTATATTTTCAAGTTCACTACTGTGCAAATTTCCAAGACAGACGTATGTATTGAAATCAGAGAAACAAGTAGTCGAGAATTTTCATAACTCAACTGAAGATATTCCAAAAGAATATCCAAATTACATTTTTGCATGTATTTTATTATTAATATGTTCGGAAGATCCGTGAATTGATTGATCATTGGTTACGTTTTGAGTTAATATCCAAGACCATAATCGTAGGAAGCAAGGGGGAAGGGTATGCTGTTTACCCTGAAATTTTTTCAGAGTACCATGCCTACCCTGTGAAATGACTAGACTCATACTAAAGCAAGTATGAACTTGTTCCTGATATCATTTTTTCGTGCTGTTTCCTACTACAGTTCCACATATTCATCTTCCTCGTTATCGGCAAACAAAAACAAAAAAATGTTCTTCGTACGTAAGTTGCATAACTCCACACGGACATACAATAGATAGCTATTAATTGAATAGTCATGCTGATTTTCAGGGGTTGAGTGTACCAACGCATATTATTATTCAATTTTCCGTGAGATTAGGATGATGATCAAGGTCCAGGCTAAATAACACACATTTTTCCATATGTGCAATGTTAGGTTGAACGAGCTGATGAAAACTTCCATCTGAGTTCACTCAACTGGGATGAGGATCAATTACAGAGGCAAAGATAGGTTTTCCCCTACTATTTACATGAGTGTGAAATTTGCACATCAAATTCCTGCCTGGATTTGAACATATACCAGATATAAAGCCCAGTGTAACCTCTGTTCTGATGCAGTGAAGTTTATTTAGCCTCAGGCCTGTATGAAACTTACTCACCATATACTCTATAAAGATATTTATTTTGTTTGTCATTAAAGTCATCAGTAGATATGAAATATTTATATATGACAGCTACCTCGAGTTGTAATTGTTAGAAATGTTCTGCAGGAAGTAGCAGACTGTTGTATTCATTCGCACGTTAAGAGGGATGATTCAAATCTAATTGCTATGACGAAATTTATTGACATCATTTATGTGATTTATGTTCAGATATCACTGGTTACAAAAAATAATTAAGAAGTTGATTGACTGTTATGAAAACCGTGGTTAAAAATAGAATATTTAACTTACTAGATACTCTAGCTATGATTCGGTCTCAGTATTAGTCACCATAAGGAGGTATAGCTCTACATTTGATTTCCAGGTTTACAATAGAGTACTGACATCCATACACTTAACTAAGTATTCAAGCCACATATACAAGTGCTCAATTTTCTCCAGCTTGTTAAAAAATATTTACAAGAGTGGTGCAAAGCAATTATTATTGTCTTTTTCACTAAAAATTATCACATGAATATTTCATGAACTATATACTTATAAATATATATGTGTGATTCATAAACTTCTTCGGACCACAGCCTCTCTCTTTAAAATAACAAACGTAATATGTGCTTGTAGTGTTGAACCTTACCCTGTAAATAATCCAGCTGATAAGAAGCATAATCCTCATTTTTAAAGGATTGTAGTATCATGCAATTAAATAGAAAGGTTTCAATTAGACATTTTAAATCCCTTCCTGGCTGGCTATTGAAAATTCCGCAAAAGCAATATAAAAGTTATGGAAAAACACTAATTGTTTCACATAAAGACAATTTCTGAATTGCTTATAAACTTGAGTTTTGTGCTTGGAATCCAAAAAACACAACCTTGTTGCTGATTTTAAAGTTGTTGTACATTTCTTATGCATATTTTTGTGCCATACGACTTGAAATCACAGTCACAATAACCAAAATCGATTCTTCTTGCTCCCTCAAGCTGCATCTGAAGAAGACACTGTGCTTTCCGTTCGTATCTTTGTGAATGTTCCGTATGGCACCAGACGGTGTCGCCAGTCACGAAAAGAACCGATAACGCAAAGAAGATTTGCAATGACGTTGAATCTAATCGGAGAGAAAAATATTGTTTTAAATCGCTATCAAACCTCTTGGTGACATCGGGCATATACGCATGATATATACTTACGCCAGAACGGTTATCGTAAAAGTCAAGGTCGAATGTCTTATCGCGACCAGTATTCCGTATGTAGCCAAGTCTGTTAGAACGGCCAAAGTGGTAGTCACAACAGCCCTCTTGACTAGTTCTAAAATCCTGTCATCTTTCACTGAAAGTTTTTTTTCAATGTTATTCCGGTGTATCATCAGGGGCCTTATGAGAAGAAAAAGCAAACTTCCTTGTATAAATATGTTGAGAGTGAGGATGACCGGTACCTGAACATATGTGTCATTAGTGTTCACAAAACATCGTCCGTTTTCAGAATAGTAAATGTTGAAGACTTGGTCGAACATAATTTGTATCCCACAAGCCAATATGATGGCAACCGGCATAACTGTGCTGACAATTCGAACTGATAGAGTTGTGGTTCTTTTTAAGATTGGCTTGTTATAGAGGATTCTTTGCCGGTGCCATATTGCTATATAGACTGCATATAAGGATGTGTAGTAGAAAACCAGCTTTGTTTTCACTGACAACTGGCATACAATATCTGTGTCGCTTCCCAAAACAATCTCAGGGTCTATCGTCACATAGAAAAACACAAGAACTGCTGCCACACAGCAAGAGAAGTTGATGAAGTTAGCACTGGTGTTTTTGTGACGATTACGATATCGCCAATAGTAAGTTATAATTGAGATGGCGATGTATAAAGTAAATACAGAACCAATGAATTCTGGAATTTTAATTGCTATCCAGATGCTGCTCAGATAAAAAGGTTCGTACGTTGTAGTAGGCGTTGTCCCGGTTGCATTCCTGTCTGAGTCGTTCATTTTTTCTTCTTTTGTAGATGAAGATTCTCTTTAGAAAAAGCTGTATTTATTCATAAGATAAGGATAAAAGAGAGGATAATTAATATTTTTAAATTTACACATCAAATTTTTTTTATAGGTTTCAATACATACAAGTTTACAGTAAGAAATATTTAATCTAGTCGTACAGATTTTATATTATATTGCACCCCTACTCTCTTATCTAAAATGCCACATGTTGCCAAGTGATCTTATGAGATGGAAATTCTATTTTCCCAAGAGCTGATGATCTAAAACATCATCTGCAATAAGAAAATACTGTTGTGCAACTACCTACTATCTTTACCTGCTATCACTTGTAATATATCAGCTACTAGTGAGTTCATTTTGTTTTCTTCAGTTTATATGTGCAAAGGATAACATCGTCTTCGTTCTCACGATTTCAATATTTGCGTACGGCCAAATCATCGGCTTATAGCATTGCATCATGCTTTCAGTATGTCATCTTTTATATTAGTCACATCTCATGCAGTTTACTAGAAAATTAACTGCATGTTTGAATGTAATAACATATTAAATTCAAATTAATTTCTACCTCCTTATTTATCCCTGAAAATTTTATTTTTGAATTTTGAATAAGGAGATTATACATTATTCTCATGCTTCGTGAAATCATTCACATGGTGAATCTGCTAACTACGAAGATATTGCGTTGATGATTGATCAATATGCATGATTTGTGTGGTTGGTGATCTGTGCTGGATAAGTCAAACATAAAACTTATGCAACTTCATCAGGGGCTCTGATCTCATTGTCAAGCATTCCCAATAAGATTAGAAGACAATGGGAAGAAAACTTACTCATGTCAATCTGAGTCAAACTGATAACCCTGTGATTTTATACTGTGACTCCCCCAGTACGTGACATGTGAAGTGATGTAATTTATATGATTTTTGTATGTCATAGTTTATATGCACGTACTGAAAAAAATTAATTATTCCTAGATCTGCTTTATCACAGTAAAATAAAGATTTTTTAAAACACTACCAACACTTGCAAGTTTTCATACTCCCTCAGAGATCTCCATGTAATATCAATATGAAAAGAACTATCTCAAGGATGAAATTGAGGGGATTTGTCAAGAATCAATTCCGAAACAAGATAAAAATAGGAAGAAACGTTGAAATCCTTGTCTGGTTGGATTACTTGTTATTTTTGAGAAAGCTTATCAAACAATCCAATAATCTCGCAAAAGAGAAGAAAATGAGATACGTGACAATGAAGCATGTTTCATCTTCCGGTAGATCAATCACGCTGGCGGAGGAAATGGACTGATCATCGAATATGAATAATATCCTCATTTGCAATTCACCTTAAGTAGAAATGTTGATTTGATGATTAGTGGGCATAATATTTTTTCAATGCAAGTTTTTTGTGTTGTTAAAATATTGTAGATTTACCATGTGTTATTAACCCAACAATGTGATGAAATTTTGAGCATGTCATTGGGTCATCAAAACAATTCAATAAATTTCTATGGTACTGCATTTTATAGATCACAGATAAGAGCTCTGGCTTGCACCAAGCTCTTTCCCTCTATACGATATGTCCAAGTCTTGTAATAAGTGTCCGAACACTGCTATAATCGTAATTGGTACCAATGGATATTTTTGCAAGTATGTTCACCTTTTCTTCATATACTGAATTAGATCTTCTGAAATTGATTATTTACATCTGTGGAATTTGCTTGTTCCAGGGATTGTTTCGAAAAATATTTTTCACATAAATTCCGAGCTGCCCTTGGAAGAAATCCTGTTGTTCGCCATGGAGAAAAAGTAGCTGTTGCTTTTTCTGGTGGCAACAATTCTCGCACCATGCTTCATCTTCTGCTAGAGGTAGTAACTTTCTGAAGCATTCGAATTACCTGTTTTTTAATATGAATCATGGTTCTTATATCATCATTGTTTCTTCGTGAAGGCAATGTCTCCCAATGCGTTCAAGAAACTTAAATTCCATCCTGGCATCATTTTTGTAGATGAGACAGCAATTTTGAAAGGAGATGGTTTTACTGCTAAATTGTCAATGATTCAAGAAATCATGAACAAATCTGGCTTGCCACATCATACTGTCAAACTAGAAGAGGTTTCTGAGTTCTGCTATTTCTGATTCCATTGGTTACAGAATTACTTTAAACAAAATGTTCCATGAAGCATAATATCTTTACGAGTAATTCAGGGATGCCTTTGCATTGCTGACTAGTCATTTTACCACTCTGTATTGTAATTTCTTCACTGATAATTGGCATTTAATCACCAATTACATAACTCTCCATTGGGTAGCTTAGTGTAACCTACTAGAATTTTGTGATATCTGTTCCATCAGCATTGTCTTTTCTATCCCCTTCTCGTCTGTTTGAATATGAATGAATATTTTGTAACTGTCAAGATCACTTCCAATCAGCGACTGTATCAAAGTTCAAAATTATTAATAATTGATGCCTTCTAAATGGTTAAACTGTCAATCAAATCCTAAGCTGTTTCACAAACTCTTTTTTAAATCCTTTAAAGGTTTTTAAAAGCTGTGGTTCCTTGGCTGGCAGAATATCTGGACACAATTGTGACACAGATAAGCTCAAGGGACTTTTTAATTCCATCAGTACAATAACAGCAAAAGAAGAACTTCTGTATAGACTTAGGTAAACCTTTCAGTTATTAAACATATAAAGTATTTGATACTAGTAAATGTATATACAAAATAATTCAGTTGCCTGTTTTATAAAACAGGTGCAAATTACTGTGTCACAAGGCCAAAGAACTTGGATACAAGCATGTTTTTCTTGGAGAAACAAGTTCAAGGCTTGCGGTCAACATCCTATCTAAAATAGCACAAGGTCGCGGAGCACACATCCCTATGGATACTGGATTCAGTGACGGAGGTTGCATTGAAGGTGTCAATCTTTTGCGTCCGTTACGAGACATAAGTTCAAAAGAGATCGCTGTTTACATCGCTATCCACAAAGTAAGGTTTTTCTTATTAAATATTTATCAATGCTTTATTCGGACAGGTAAATCATTTCTGTTATGTAAACAAGGTCACGACTGTGTTCATGCCAACCTTGTCAACTAAAATGGCAACAAATGCTAGCATCCAGCGGCTGACAGAGACCTTCATATCATCCTTATCAGCAGATTTTCCCGCTACTGAAACAACAGTTTATAGAACTGCTAATAAATTGCAGGTATAAAAATGGAATTTGTTCACAGTTAATCTTCCTTATATGCTTTATAGGAATATTTTTAAAATGTTCCCTTCCAAAAGCAAACGTATGTTCTTATGATATTTCAGACCATGTCCAAAGCTGGTAAATCTGAGAAAGAATGTGAACAGACTCAAGAATTTGGGCAAGGTAACACGCTTGATGAAAAATGTATGCTGTGCAACGGTCTCCTTGATACTAATCTCCACAAAGACCGTGCTATAGCACAAGAAGCAATGAAATTTTCACACATGCTCTGCGCTGGAGACTTTGGCAATCCAGATGCACCTGCTTTCTCTGGTCACCTTTCGACACTGCAGCCTTCCAGTAAAGATGTAGACGAGTCAGTAAACATGCGTGCGGATTCAGAAGTCAATGTTGTTAATCTGTGCCATGCATGTCAAGTATTGCGGATGGATGTTAAGGAAAAAGATGCCGCTATTGACTTTAATGATGCTTTTTCAGAATTACTGACTCCTGCTAAAAAACTTTCTGAAAAGGAAATTGAGAAAAGTATAGGAGATCTTTTGATAAGTAGCTGATAAAATTTTCTATTTTAGTACATCAAGTACTCTTTATAAAATATTGTCTATTGTGGTATATCATTCATCAGAATGTACGGAATTGATAGAATCTATGCTTTTATTACTCTATAATGTAGGCACCTTCGGTTAATGATCAGACAATTTGTTTTTAAGGATTTATTCAAAAAAAGTAGTATTGTACTAACACCTAGTAGTCTTCCTGTAGAATTTGATACATCGACACCCGCAAGACATCTGTTCGAGGTTTGATCCTATAATTTTTTTGCCTAATAAATCATTCATGAGGTTTTAAACATACTTATACTAAAGGTTGGTAAATGGCGTTGGATGCAAGCAATGATTGGCCTCATGTCAACGATGGTGGAGACTCCTTAAAAAATAATAGATTTATTGCATCGTTGGACATAGGTACTAGCAACATACGATGTCATGTCTATGATCAAGAAGCAGAAATTGTTGGAAAGTGAATAAGTTTAATGCATCACACGCTAGGCATTATTATCACTATTGTGCATACGGATTTTGTTCAGACGAGCTCAATATTTAATTTATTTTTTGTTCAGGTCAACAAAGCCCATCAAGATTATTTACCCTGAAGAGAGAGGTGTCGAATTAGATCCAGACGTTTTATGGGACCAGGTTCTGGAGGTGATGACGGTAAGCAATATTAATGCAGAATACCAAATGTACAATTGCTTTGTCGCATGGGAACTGAGAATAAGTGAGAATGCACATAGTAGATTCTCGGTCTTTAAAAAAACGAATTATACCTGAGTAAGAATGAAAACTGCAAAACAGAACCACAAAGTTATGTGAAGTATGCTGAGTTCTATTTACATGCTGCTCATCTTCAATATTCCGTAATCCTTCCAAAAAAAATTTATTGAGGCGATAACAATGACGATTGATGAGACAAATAGGTTAAGTAAAAGAAAAAGATGATTAAATTGGATTAATTTCAAAGAACTCTGAATGTAAAGGTCAATTGCTAGTGAGTAGACTTGTTATCTGGCAGACAATTTCGTTCAACAGTTCAATGTAAGCGTTCAAAATATTTAATTATAGTTTAGCTCAGTAAATATGCTTAGACAGGTAGACCACTAATTGCATTACTAATAAAATACTTCACATGCAGTTCAGTGTCTAGCAACTTTTACACTCTCTGCCAGCTGCTGACACAATCAGTCGTCCAGTGATTCGCATTAGCTTCATTTGTTCTTCAAAATTGATGCAATTACTTACATATACCCATTGCAATTTTTTTAAAGGCTGCTTTTAAAAATGCCGGTGTACTAGCTGCAGAAATTGCAGCTTTAGGAATAGCTGCTCAAAGAGGAACTTTTTTGCTATGGGACAGGGAGAGTGGAAAACCTTTACACAACTTCATTGTATGGCAAGTACGTACTGTATATGTTCATCAATTTAAACTTGCGCCACTGTAACATGTAAGATCTACTGTACAAATCTACAGATCTTCTTGGTTGTTTCTCAAAATTTGATGTGAATCACATGACTAAAATTCTATTGTATTGTCTCCTTTAAAAACCTACTTCAGGACAATCGTGGAGAGCACATAGAGCGTAGCTGGAATGAATCATACACTATGAAAGTTATCCGAGCCAGTAGCAAATTTGCTCATGCCATTACGAGACAAAAAAGATTTATGGCCGCTTCCGTTATCAATTTCAGAACGAATCATGTAAGTGCCCTGTGGCCTTTTTCTTTCTCTTGATTTGTATATGTTTAAATTTTTTAATTAGGTCACCATCAGACTTCTTTGGATACTTGAAAAATTCCCTGAAATAAAAAAGTTGGCCGAAAAGGGGAAAGTGAGGTTTGGAACACTAGAGACGTGGCTGGTGTGGAAACTAACATCCGGAAAGGTTTACGTCTCGGAAATGTCGTGTGCATCCTCGACTGGCATATATGATCCTTACATAAGAGATTGGAACAGTGCTTTTTGTGTTATCATGGGCATACCTATGTCTATATTTCCACCAGTTGTAGATACAAACTATGATTTTGGAACTTGCCACCCAGAAATATTCGGATCAGGCATTCCTATTCAGGCGCTGATGGGTGATCAGCAATCTGCCATGTTCGGACAGTGTTGCTATGAACCCGGTGATGTCAAGCTTACCATAGGAACTGGTGCATTCATGGACATAAACGTGGGTGCGAAACCTCACGCGTCTGTCGAGGGTTTTTACCCAGTGACTGGATGGAAAAGAGGAGCTGAAATCGTTCATTTGGCTGAGGGATCATGCAACACGGCCGGAGAAGCAGTCGCATGGTTGATTTCTTTACTTTCGATTGAAAGTGCTAATATGACCGAATCAATCGCTAAATCTGTCGATGATTGCCATGGCGTATTCTTCGTCCCGGCGTTTAACGGTCTCCAGGCCCCGAACAATGACTTCAGTGCATGTGGCTCACTCATCGGATTGAAAGCTACCACCACAAAAGCACACATCACCAGAGCTGTGCTGGAAGCTCTTGCATTCAAGTAAGTTGAGTTGGAATGGACTTAACTATCCTTGAAACAAATACGTTTTAGTTATACAGTTGAACCTCGATATATCGGACCCCGATGCAACGGATTTCGATTATATCTAAGAGTACACATGCCACAAAAAGTGTGTTTATTTATATCTTAGCATCATTTTTTAATTGTCGTATTACGCTTGTTTTTACGCGACCTTCCGAGTATCGGGCGAAGATAATGAAGTTCCTCGTAATCAGGAGTGTATTTGTAGTGGTTCACATGACAGAGTAAGAAACAAACTAACAATAAACTCTCACCACACCAACCGCAACCAGAGTAATAACTGAACCTTAGTTCTGTATTTTTTGTTTATTTTCGCTCTCCCCCCCTGAATTTCGCTATAACGGATAACTGCTCCCCCCTATTAGTCTGTTATATCGAGGTTCAACTGTATATGAAATATGGTTGTGTCATTTGTTGATGTAGCTCCATTGTACATCCAAAACATTTTATCCTAAATCACTTTTGTTTGCATTCAATTCTTGATTCACATTGTACATCTAGTAATGAAGAACTTTTTTAACTTTCTGAACATTTTTTGAAGGAATGCAGAAATATATAAATCTATGATATCAGAAATCTCTTGGAAAGTGAATAAGATTGTCTGCGACGGCGGGGTGTCAGCTAACAATTTTGTCATGCAGCTCACAGCAGATCTCATAGGTAACCTATTGTTTGCATACTTTCATCGCATTATTTTTTGCTGAAATTTTATGGTGTACTCTGTGATTCAGGTAAAGAGATACAACGGATGAAGAAGACAGACATGACTGCTCTTGGTGTGGCATTCATAGCTGGACAAGCCATAAAATTTTGGAAAAAAGAACTTGCGGTATGTACAGCAGTAATGTCTACTGTAAAGGCCTATTTCCGGTTGTCAATTTGATTTTTTTTACAGGATTTGAATCGGGTTGATAAGGTCTTTATCCCTGATAAAGAAAGAGCTGAAAAGTACAAATCCGTTGTCGAACAATGGCGAAAAGCTGTTGACAGATCAAAGAGGTGGTATGACAAGAAATGAAGTTCTAATATTTCTGTGGACTTGGTACAAAATATTATCTGATCTGTTCAGTCATATGCAGGTTATATTATACCGTATTTATTCGATTATAAGCCGCGGCTTATATTGTTTTATTTTTCATCATTTCGTGCGGCTTACAATCGAGGGCGGCTTACGTTTTTTCCTTATCATACCGAAGTGTGTGTTCAGATGTTCGTTCGCCAAGGGTTCTTGACTTGCGCTCTGAAAACTACCCTGTGTCAAAGTGCAGCTTACAATCAAGAGTGGCTTACATTATTTTTTACACAATTTCGCGCCGCTCACAATCGAGGGTGGCTTACAATCGAATAAATACGGTATATACCTTATTATTCAAGAATTAAATGCAATAGTTGTTGTTATGATATATCGCACTTTCACTCAATCCAATTTAATCCTGGTATATCTGCAATTGAATATGCTGAAAATATTGCATTTTATATGTTATACATTATATTTTATATACTATTTAGTCTTCCTACGATTCTCATGTGATATATGAATGTTTGTCATA
The DNA here is from genome assembly GCA_013436055.1 of Halocynthia roretzi. Classification (NCBI taxonomy): domain Eukaryota; kingdom Metazoa; phylum Chordata; class Ascidiacea; order Stolidobranchia; family Pyuridae; genus Halocynthia; species Halocynthia roretzi. The sequence continues at coordinate 221,098 of QRAM01000079.1, read as the reverse complement.
TTTTTATTTATTTATTTCGGACCCATATACCTCACAGCTATGCCTTGACCGATTGACTACAAGGCCTACCTCATGTAATTGCAAACAAAGGGATTCTAAATACACAATTTACATTTCTGTAAATTTACATACAGAACATAAGTAGCACCTATGGAAATATGTCTCATTTCTTCAGAAAATTCATTTTGGCACTAAAACATTATTCTTGCTGATCTATTACTGCCCTCCTGCATCTTCTAGGATAATTTATTAGTTATATAATAAGTGCATCACAGTAATTATAGCTTGTAGAACATAATGATTTGACAATTTTGAAAATATTTTTAAAATCCATGATTGTATGATATTTGGTTACTACAGCAATTACTGAATATACAGATTCGCTCGATACCGTGTGACATTGTAGCTCTGATTCGAAGCATTGAGCATTCTTTATTAGTTGTTACTTTATTAAATTGTAATATGTCGTTGTGGTTGTAAGATTTAATATAAAGAGTAAAACTTGTTTGCTCAGTTAGGTATTAACTGGATTCCTAATAAACTGTTATCAAAGTACAGTGCTGTTTTGCTGTGTTGTCAACTCATATATTCCAGCCCACTTGCTATCATAAGACTGCTGATTAGTGTAATAGAATCTGCTGAATTTGAATCATGCCTGCTCACACAGGAAAAAAATAGCTGAGTTTCATTCACAATAATATAAAGTTCATTGCAAGAAAGAAGCCAGATCTCCAACCTATCAATTACCAGTGATTGTATGTTTAGGAATTGAGGCTTTCAAAGCATTAGTATCTGGGTAGACAAATTAAGCATGAATATAAGATAAACTTATTTGCGTGGGAGCAAGCCAGTTCTGCAACTTGAATATGTCTTTCACAAGTTTCAAGTCAGACAGTGGTGATGAAAATATTGAGAAAAGACATGTTCTCTCGCTGGATATCGGAACAAGCAACATTCGGTGCCATGTATACAACAAAGAAGCAGATGTTGTTGGAAAGTAATGTCTATTCAACTGTACTTAGCAGGAATTATGGTGATATTACTAGGATTTAATAAAATTCTTTTTTTATTCAGATCAACACAGGTCATAAAAATGCTGTATCCAGAGGAACGGGGAGTGGAAATAGACCCAGAAGTATTGTGGGAACAAGTTTTAGGAGTGATGAAGGCAAGTTACATGATTTTCACTTCCGTTCCCCCACTAGAAGTCATATACCACTTGCATATTGCATTCTTTTTTTAAATATAATTGTGTTTTAGTATGTTGTATGGTCAACAGTATACATTTCTCATTTTCAGGACAGATCTCTCAGTTAATAATTTTTCTTATCCAAAGATTTTATGTCTGTCTGTTACCATTAATTTTAAGAGTTCGCTCAGGGATGCTGATATTACAAGTGATGATATTGCATCCTTTGGTATATCTGTACAAAGAGGAACATTTATACTGTGGGATAAAGAATCAGAAAAGCCGTTACATAATTTTATTGTATGGCAGGTATGAAGAATAATGCATTCTACATAATTATTGACTTTGAATTTCCTATTACCAAAGCAGCAATCATGGAGTATCTTTACTGAACTTGCAGGATAGTCGTGGTGAACAAATAGAAAGAAGTTGGAATGAATCTTTCACAATGAAGGTGGTAAAAGCTGGAGGTACGATTGCTCATGGTTTGACAAGACATAAAAGATTTGTGGCAGCATCTGTAATAAATTTCAGATCTAATCATGTAAGTAGATATGTTTCCATTGGGTAATTAATCATGGAATGTAGTTTTCTTCTGTTTCTAGTTTCTTGGTTTTTCCAGTTATATTTTTATAAGATAGTTTGTGCATGTTTCCCGCAGGTTACAATTAGAGTCCTATGGGCATTTGAGAAGCATCCTGAATTGCGTAAATTGGCAAAGCAAGGCAAATTGAGGCTAGGAACGTTGGACACATGGCTGATTTGGAAATTTACCAAAGGAGAGACCTATGTGTCAGAAATGTCTTGTGCTTCATCTACTGGCATTTATGATCCATATATTCGAGAGTGGAATGGATTTTTTTGTGGCATCATGGATATACCAAAATCTATATTCCCATCAGTTGCAGATACAAATTCTGACTTTGGAAAATGCCATCCAGATCTTCTTGGGGCTTCCATACCGATACGGGCAGCATTTGGAGATCAACAGGCTGCAATGTATGGACAGTGTTGTTTTCAACAAGGTGACGTTAAACTCACCATGGGTACCGGGATATTTATGAACATTAACGTAGGTCCTAAACCACATTCATCAGTGGAAGGTTTTTATCCAGTTACTGGTTGGAAAAGAGGCAAGGAGATTGTACACCTGGCAGAAGGTTCGGGTCATACAGCTGGTGATGCCGTGGAGTGGTTAATTTCTTTGCTGTCGATCGATGATCCGGCACTTACAGAATCTATAGCTGAATCTGTTGAAGATACAGATGGAGTGTTTTTTGTTCCTGCATTTAATGGACTGCAGGCTCCGAGTAATGATTTTAGTGCATGTGGTGCTCTTATTGGAATCAAGTCTTCCTCAAGTAAGGCACACATAACAAGAGCGGTTCTAGAATCTCTAGCCTTCAAGTGAGTTATACTTATACTGATGGGGATAAAAATTTGACTATAATCATAAGTATAATTTATTATGAATTGTAATGAACAGTAATGAATTTACCATTTAGTAATGCTGAAATCTACTATTCAATGACATCAGAAATATCATATCCAGTGAGAAAAATCGTTTGTGATGGTGGAGTAACGGCGAATGATTTTGTCATGCAGCTCACAGCTGATTTGATAGGTATCAATGTTATTCTCCCATTAATTTTTTTGTCTCGAGAAGCAAATTTAAGATCTGTGTTTTATAAAGGGAAAACAATACAGAGAATGTGCAAAACTGACATGTCGGCATTGGGTGCAGCTTTTATGGCTGGTCGAGCTGTTAATTTCTGGAAAAGCGATGAAGAACTAGTGGTATGTTTCCTTCCATCAAGTGAAGTTCCAAATTCTGAACAGCACTACCAATAATATTTCCTTTTTTTTCGAACAGCACTTGAATAAAGTGAATAAGACTTTTAATCCAGACAAAGAAAGAGCTTTGAAATATGTGCCTATCATCAAGCAGTGGAAAAGGGCTATTGAAAGAGCAAAGAGATGGTACAACTAAAATGAAGCTATGAACATCCAGTAATACAATTATATGCCATAATAATCCTCCATCCTTGATCTTTCATATTCCCTATTACTATTTGAAGCATCATGTTTATCTTTTCGTAATAAAATTACTTGCTGTTTAGTATATATGATCTAATGTTCAAATGTTTTTCATTGCATATTTTAATATGTTCTGAGACTGTTATTTACATTGATACATTGATTTAATGAATAAAATTGATGAATGAAATCAACCAGATAATATTTATTAAAATTCATGATATCCTTGTAGTTTCTTCCTTTTTGCATGTGCAATAAGTCACTGAATTGTATGATTCAAATCGGGGGTTCCTAACCATGGACTTTAGAAGTCCCTGAAGATCAGGTTTGAAATAAGCCCACTGAAATATATTCATAATATGAAAAATGTTATGTTTGTGTTTATAAGCATTTTTTCTAGTCCAAAGCTGTTACCGGATTGTAAGAGGGGTTCGTGACTCAAAAAAGGAAAATAAATGTCATTTTTCACTCGAGGAATTCTTTGGTGATACAAAATGTTTTGTTTTACACTATTTTATATTCAGAATTGTCTTCTGAGACAACCTTTTGGAGTCAAAGTTCAGAAAAACTTGCACCGAACCGCAGCATAGCATAAGGCGCCTAAATAGCAAAGTTTGGAAGTCCCCATCATGTCACTTACGTGAATATCGTCTTTAAAGGATTTATTTAAGGAAATATTGACCGTAATGAAACGGAAATCGAGTGATACATCTCGTAAAAAGAAAAGAAGAGCTAATTTTTTTGAACTAGTGGAGTTAGAAATTTCAAGTGGAGACCGCCAAGGTAAAAACTCAAAAGAATACAATATATAATTTAGTGTGAAGTTTTTTTTGCTGCCTGTTGTTGTTTACTGCAACTGTTGTTTGACGTATGCTCTTTAGATGTCAGTATAAACAACGACAGTTTGATCCACTGTGGTCAGAAGGAAGATGCATCTAATTTATCACATACTTCGTTACCAGCAAAAACTGAATATAAAAGCGAGGAAGAATTGTTTGATTGCACATATTCTCCTGTTGATGGTAATCTGACTGTTTACTGATATAATTAAGCTTCTTTAAAAATTTTCAACATGTATTAACAATCAATAGAATATATCTAAAGAAATTACTGTAATGTTCAAGGAGCGTGGGCACCACTACAATTAGACTCAATTAGTCGCCAAACTTTCTCAGTATCGGTAAATCACTCATCCACAACCAGTTGCAAATAGATATAATTATACCATGGCCATGAACCAAACATTATAAAACAGGTCCCTGAAATATTACTTATCCTATTATTAACCCTTACCCAGAACTGATGAATATTTACCATATGTGTATTAGCCAAATTATTGTAAATTGATTCAATAGAAAGATTAGGGGTGGTTTATACATGGAGCTAATTTATAATGTTGATTATACAAGTGTTGTACCAACTTCAAAACTCAAAATATGGGGCGAGCTTATACAAGAGTAGATGCGATACAACTTGTTAAAATGAATGTGCTGTCCCCATTTTGGTCTATGAGACATGGTACTTATATTCATGATCATTTTGGAATGGGAAATGGTCAGAAAACTTTACTGTAGCTTTGAATTGTTATGCATGGCTCCCATAGAATAAAAAATGAGCAACTGCCATCTACCGCATCAAAAATGATTTAAATTTTACAAGATTGGTTCGAGGTGATGACCCGTGGATTTCACTGTGTTGGTGGTAATGGATAAGTGATCTCAAGATATTGCAAATATTAGGCCATTGATTGATTGAAGTGAAGGCAGTAGTTGAACCTCCTTTAGAAGATTACTGGAATTGTATTTCGAACGAGTTTCATTTATGGTGTTATAATAAATTATACCTGCCCATATAATTTACATTTTACGATCTTTATAATCTTTCAGTCATCTTTCCCGACGAGGAATGTCGCATTCCGTCTCCCATACTCCATTCACCAGTTACGAGGTCTTGTCGAAAACCGAAACCTGTCAGCAAATGCAGCCAAGACTGGGGTGGAGATGACAGCTTGTTATTAAAATGTTCTGAAGATTTATTTAGTTCCAGGAGTCAATCTGCTAAAAAAACACGGAAATCGTTTGCCAATGTCAGCTCACCAGGAAACCTTTCTTCCGATAGCCTCCTACGTAAACAGGATTCTGTGTTTGGTGATATGGATTTTACTATGTTGGAGAAGCAAATGAATGATAATGAACAAGAGACTCCTAAAAAGATTGATGTAAACCTTAGATCCAAAATAAAGAACTCTGAACCGGCCTCGTGTACCACTGTAAGTGGTTCTGTAAATTCAGTTGCTTTAAATGCACTGCCGCAAAAGTCAAACGAGACTAAAATTGAAAACAAAAGAGCCTTCCCACTTGCATCAACACCTAACAAACCCATCTCAGCCGGCAGTAGTCTTACAAAAAAAATAAGAGAAAGGTAAGTGGGCTTAGTTTCAAGCTTTTTAATTTGATTACCGTGTGATTAAAGTGAGAAGTTGCAGTGAAGCAAAATTCTAAACATTATTTTCAATCAATGTTGTGTCTAATCTCCGAGTTTCTCAAATAGATGTCCATACCTAAACTTGGATGTTTGGCTTTCTGTTTGCATATTCTGTGAATATTTCTGCATTTATACTTTCAAAGGATACTGTACATACTTTAGATTGAAAGCTAATGCAAGGCAACAGACAACATCAATTCACCTTCATCTTCTAAATGCAGAAAGAGTGAATGTTGTGAGTATAAGTTACACTCGCATTCATATTAATTCCAATTGCATTTTATGTTATTATTGCATATGATGTAATCCTAAGTTATGGAAATGAAATTGAGTACATTATTTAGTTTTCCTTTATTTTAGCCATGTGGCTGTGTGATTGCAAACTGGTATTTGTTTTTATTTGGCATTTAGAACAAAATTGATAAAATCAAGTCATTGTCACCATCTAATACACGGCAAACATTTGAGTTAGTTGCTGCGGAATAATATCAAAGTATAGAAAAAGAGGAACTAGTTATTTAATTAACCAGATCCATAATAGAGCTTTTTACTTAGTGAAGCACTATAGATTGTGTAGGTAGATTTAATAAACACTACACTACATATGCACACCTGATAAGTTTAATTTACAATTTGTATCAGTCTGATCAGAAGAAAAATGAGGCCAACGACGAACTGGAAAACAGTGTCTCAGATGAACTTCAAAAATACGACATTGGACCTTTCTATGGCCTTCCTAAAAAGGTCCAGGAGCTGATGTTGTCACTTCGTGGTATAAAGTCTTTTTACAGTAAGTTCACCTTGGTGGTAAGATTTATTTACAGTACATAAGATTGCTCAGTAAATGAGTAAAATAGTAAATAAACTACTCCTAACTAATTCTATGATATTAACAGAGTGGCAACAGAAATGTCTGATGTTAGAATCAGTTCGGAAAGGGAGGAATTTGATCTATTCTCTGCCTACCAGCGGTGGTAAAACTTTGGTCGCTGAAATGTTAATTATGAAAGAACTTCTGTGTAAAAAGAGGAATGCTATTCTCGTTTTACCGTTCGTTGCTATCGTTCAGGAAAAAGTAAGTTGCCAGCTTCAACTTACCTAAAAAATAATGTCGTGGTATCTTTTTTGTTTTCGATTGATATTCTATTTCAGATCAGAAATATTGCCCAGTTTGCAGACGAATTGGATTTTCTCGTGGAAGAGTATGCTGGTGGAAAAGGAAAGATACCTCCCGCCAAGAGAAGAAAGAGAAATTCTCTCTTTATTTGCACGATTGAAAAGGCAAATTCATTGGTATGCTACTGGTAATTTAAACATACGTTTGAAAGTCTTAAAGGTATTAAAGAAACTACCAAGGAAATTTACTATCTGATACAATTCAGTAACAATATAATTATCATTTACAGGTGAATTCCTTAATCGAGTCCAACTACCTAGAAAGCATCGGTCTAGTCGTTGTTGATGAATTACACATGCTTGGCGATGGTGGAAGAAGAGGAGCAACGATTGAAATGATGCTTGCCAAGATAATGCATGTGTCTGGTCAGTATGTTCTCTATTTGCCTCCCCATTGTTATGAGCTATCTAGAGCTATCAAAATTGCCACAGCACTGTTCATGCTAGAAGGAAGGTTTTTGTTGTTTCAGTTTCCAGGGTATTTCGGGTGAGGACCTAGGGCAGCTATAGAAATACAAGGCCTGCCAATATTTCTAACAAGAAAAAATTATGTGATAACTGATAGCGTAGTTTGAGCAGAATTAAGAAGAAAAAAAATTCAATACAAATGAAGTGCATCTTGTGAAAGATATAGCAAAATTAAGTTAGCACTGGGAAAGTCTAATCGCATTAGGTAATTTCTTAACTGGAGAAAGCTGGGTCTATCAAATAATGTCAGTATATATGTCGACGATGGATTATTTTTTCTAGCAACAACACAAATCATTGGGATGTCTGCCACATTGAGTAATATCGATGACTTAGCAAAATTTTTGAATTCCGAAGTTTACACGAACAATTTTCGACCTGTGCGTTTGGAAGAGCATGTCAAGCTTGACGATTCATTGTACCGGGTGGATTCGGCAAAACTTAATCCAGACGAACGATTATCATTCGATCGCATCATTCAATATCCGGTAGCTACATCAATTATTTTTTGTATGAAGGTTTAAGCCTTCATTACAATTCATGGTTTCGTATAATGTAATTGTTTTGTCTATATATTCATATCTTGTTGTTTCTCAAGAACAAGGAAATGTCCCGTCGGGACACTGACCATCTCGCCACTATGGTCCTGGAAGTGATACCCGAGCACTCGTGTCTTGTGTTCTGTGCGACGAAAAAGAATTGTGAAAACGTAGCCACCATGATATGCAAACTTTTACCAGCGTAAATAATATGATCTCTTGCTGAGAATCCACTGTGACACGTTAAGTTTGACTTCATAAAGCAAGTTTTTTTTATCTTAGATCTCTCACAGAGCGAAAAGCTAAGGAGAAAAGGGCAATATTAGAAACTTTGTACGAAGATTCAGGAAAAGTAGGAATCTGTCCCACTTTGCAAAAAACTGTTAAATTTGGTGTTGCCTATCATCACAGGTGTGTGATAGCATCTAAGGATTCTTGTTATCAGAGTGCCATGATTTGTGAAGGAAAATATTGAATAATCGTTTTTTAAATAGTGGTTTAACAGCAGATGAACGAAAGCTGATTGAAGAGGCGTACACTGATGGTGTCCTATGTGTTATCGCTTGTACATCTACCCTTGCAGCTGGAGTAAATCTACCAGCTAGGAGGTAATCATGAAATCGCACATTGTACAGAAATTGTAATTAAATTATCTGTAGATGATATTATTATTTTTTCTTAATTATCGCAAGCTTTTCATTGCTCAAATCCATCACAGGGTCATCATTAGATCACCATACGTAGGTCGAAATTTTCTTTCGCGTTCCCAGTACAAGCAAATGGTTGGGAGAGCTGGCAGGGCTGGAATAGACACCAAGGGAGAGAGTTACCTTATCATAACTAACGAAAAAGTATGAATATCTACTTAATGCTGATTAATGCATTTGAAGTATAGTCTTATCCTGATAGATAAAATGAAGGAATAAGGGAATAGTTGTGTAAGTCTTTTTTTCAGGATAAGCAAAAGGTTATGGAGCTGGTTACTGGGCCTGTAGAAACATGCTTCAGTAGTTTAATGTATGATAGCGGCAAAGGATTTAAAACATTGCTGTTGAATCTAATTGGCTTAAAGGTAAAATTATTACTAATAGCATATGGCTTGATTTCATACATACTGATCAGTCGAAAATAACAAAACTTTTCAGATTATGAAAAAAACGTCTGATGTGAAAAATTTCTTCACACGCACTCTATTCGTCACTCAGTTAGAAATAATGCCCGAGCGCTTTCCGAAGTTTAGCACATTTGATGGATGTGATGGCGAGCCGATATCCTCAGTTGAAAATGTTACAAAGCATGCATTGCAGGAATTATTAAACTTAAAATTGATTAAGTTAGAGAAACTAGAGGGAGGTAAGATGTATTTTTATAAATTATTTTTTATGCTTAATATTTATTTTCTAACGTAACATTTTTGATCTAGACCAAAGTTCGTATGAATCTATGGACATTAAGGACTATAATCTCTATGTAACAAGACTTGGATTGGCCACTTTGCGTGGCTCAGTAGACCTTTCCTTAAGTAACACTGTGTATAAAGATCTGATGCAAGGATTGCAAAGTCTTGTTCTTGCTGGCTACCTCCACCTTCTCTATTTGGTATGTAATACCGTATGTAATTTAATCCCTTCTTAATATCTACTGGGATAATATTCTGACTAGGATAATTTATTAATTTCAGGTTACTCCTCACGATGTTTCCTTGAACATTAAACCGAACTGGATGATTTTCTTTGACGAATATGGAAAACTGACTCCGGACGAACAGAAAGCGGCCGCTGTTATCGGAGTTCCGGAAAATTACGTTGCTATGAGAGCAGCCGGCCATAACATGAGAAAATCGGTTTGAGTTTTGAGTCCGATGTATAAAATTTATACAGGAAGATACTCGAAACTCTATTTATACTTAAAATTCTATATTTGTTATTCAGAAAGTCAAGGAAGAAGTGTGCAGTCGGTTTTATATCACGATTATGTTGTACCATCTCTTCCGTGGAAGAACGGTCTGGGACATAGCTGCGAGGTTCGATCAACCCAGGGGAATTTTGCAATCACTGTTGTCAAGTGCAGTGGCCTTTGCCTCTCGCATTTTCCATTTTACTAAGGTGACACTTTTGTACATTTAATTGACTATGTATTTGCAGTCAGACAACATATATGTATTTTTAATAGGAACTAGATGAATTTTGGCCATATCATGCATTACTTGAAAAGCTTATACAAGCACTGCAGTATTGTACAACAGCTGAATTGCTTCCGCTTATGGAAATCCCTGGAGTAAAGCTTGCGAGAGCTAAGCAGGTTTTTATATATACTTCTCATTTCTAAAACAACATTATACTGGTTAAGAAATAATAGAATATATTGTATATTATGCCTACTTGTTCATCATATTGTTACCTTTGCAGCTATACAATGCTCAGTTCAAAACTCTTGCACAAATTGCCAAAGCAAATCCAAGTGCTTTAATGAAAAACATTGATCATTTACCAAGAAAACAAGCTCTGCAAATAATAGCTTCTGCCAAAGTTTGTATTTCATTAACCCTTTTAATATAAGGTAACGTAGGTTATAATTTTTTTTTCTTTTTAAGGTTTTATTAAAAGAGAAAATCGAAGATCTACAAGCGGCCGCTGAAGAATTGCAAGCTGTAACAAATATATTATAACAATAACTCAGCATACATTTTGTTTTGAGGTATATGATTTCAGTATTAATGTTGATTAAATGAAGATTTATGTTGTGTTGGTATTTTCTACTGATTAAAATAGGGAAAAAATTGCTACCTACCTCAAGAGGGTAGGCAAAGAATAATCTGAGACTAACATAAACCTGATGAAAATCTTCATCAGCACATTACACTCTTCACCCAAAGATGCGTGGTAACTATTCAAAGCTCAACCTTAGTATCCCAGACCCCATCTTATGGGTGCAAACTACATATTATTGTATCTGCATAGCTATAACCTGTCAAAAAGTTGGTAGGATATACGACATTTAGTACATATCCCATGGAAAGTTGACCCCATGAAAACCCATTCTATGAACATGTGCTGTGGCAAATTTCATAGCCCTCGGTCGGAAGGCGTCAGTTTTCATAGAGAACAGACATACAGAGATACATTCAAGCAAACCGTGTAAATATTTTCTTTATGTACTTCGTATAAGATCTGTATTATGGCGCAGGAATATATTTTCCAACGTTTCATTTATGTCATTGAGATTGTAAACACATCGTTATTATTTTTTAGGCAACCGCGAGATGTCGTTGTAATATAATTTAGTAACAGTCAATGCGCCGCCTTCTTTTTGCATTAATGGCGGAAATATCGCAGAAGGCGTAAGAGAAGGTGGGTATATGGGTAATAATATTTCCCATAATACTATGACTTTTTGTTTCATTCCAATTTGGTAATGCTAAAGAAATGAACTGTTATTGAACTGTAATCGCTAATTAACAAGTTAGACCCCGACAAAATACAACGGAAAAATACAGATTCCTTTTAATGAACTCACCGACGAGTTTAACAGATGAATATGAAGTAATGATACTTAGGAAGTTTATATGAATCTATGTGATTTATGCTCGTGGATTGTGAATGAAAAAATATACTGAGGTAACTTGTGGGTAATTTAAAATTTGCTTCCTTGTAGGCTCAAATTTCAGAGCTATGGATCCAGATGGAGAAGAAACTCTTAGCATCGATGCAGATGTGGATGGTAATAATTTATTTATTTACAGTAGTGAAGGCAGAAGAAATCTCTTCAAATGTAAATGTGACATTGTCTCCCCTTAGAACTCCAATTCTATTCCTAACACTATAACACAAATGATATAGCCTGCAATTTGTTGTTGCTTGTTTATTATTAGATGAGGTATGTGCAACAGCTACGCTCAGCGAATCGTTCACCATTGCTAATACCGATGATGACATTGCGGGTACATCCGTGTCCGTAGCATCCTTTATTGATGGACAACCGGTGCAACTTGAAGATGGATCAACTGCTTTCATATATCATAAAATAAAAGGTACCTCATCTAATAATAGTTATTAGAAAAAATTACTAATTTGTAAGTGTTTTTACTCATTTTACAGAAAGATTGGTAGAATCGCAATAGTCTGTGTGATATGTTTGCATATCATATTTCTTGTAATGTATTTCAGATAGCATCAGTAATCAACTAGTTCAGGCAATTGATCTTGAAGATGGTACAACAGCATACATTCATCATCCAAACCCAAGCACGTCTACCTCTATGACACAGACTGATCTTGCTATAGATGAGGTGACGGTTCTCTCTTAATTTAATCTTGCTAAACTATAGCATCAAACGCTGGATTTTAATTTGTATGAATTGTGTTTTTGACATAGGAGAAAAACACACCTAATTACAGATGCGATGCAGAAGGTTGTGGAAAAATTTATACAACCTCTCATCATTTGAGGGTGATTGAAAAACATTTCTATGATAGATGATCATGTTCTAATCCTAATGTTTAATCATCTCTACCTGTAACAGGTTCATAAAAGAACACATACTGGAGAGAAGCCCTTTGTTTGTGGTTGGAAAGATTGTGAAAAGTCATTTTCAACCAGCTACGCTGTGAAATCCCATATAAGGGTTCATACAGGCAAATGATATATTACGTTCTGTAATATAGCAAAAAAAATTCAAATACTTTGCTTCTCATGTTTTTGTCGCTATAGGTGAGAAGCCCTATGACTGCAATTACCCTGGTTGTAGAAAAGCTTTCAAGACAGCGGGAGACCTGCAGAAACATAATCGTACCCACACCGGCGAGAAACCTTTTAAATGTCCTTTTGAAGGATGTGAAAAAGTAAATTAAATTTCCAAAATGTCAAAATGTTATCATTCCCTGAAACTGTTGCTCTCTGTACACAATGCAGGCTTTCACCACATCTAATATTTGCAAAGTTCATATACGTACGCACACAGGAGAACGTCCATACAAGTGTCCATTTCCTGAATGTGATAAGGCATTTGCAACTGCCACCAACTATAAAAACCATGTACGAATTCACACAGGTAAATGTAGCCACTACTGGATTTTTGCTACTTAGTAATGGGCTATGTGAAAGGATAATACATATATTCTATATCCTTTCAAATGAAAATCAAATACTGAATAACTTTCGCTCAGGCGAAAAACCTTTTGCATGCGAAGAGCCAGGCTGTGGAAAAAGATTTACAGAATATTCTTCTTTTTATAAGCACCAGGTGATAATATTTTCTACTCTTTCTCTATGTAGTGTTCTTATTAATTCACTCATTAAAATTACTCTTCAGATTGTGCATGCAGAGAGAAATGCATACAGATGTCGACAATGTGGTAAGTTCTATTCACATACGTCAACCTTACTGGTTCATAAGAGGACAATACACAATGATGAATCTGCTATACAAGAGTGTGAGATGCAAATGGAGAGAAGGAAGCCAAGTAATGCCCAGGGATCGAAACGTATTCTCTGATTGTATTTCGGAATCTCTACACTATTGATTTTATTGATGAATATAAGCCAGAATTACCTCTTTGTTTTTATTTCCAGGTAAAAGACCAAAGATGGCAAAGCATATAGAGCCAAGCATTCCCGTGTTTGAAAAAAAGCAAATAGATAAAGAGGTATCGTGACTTAATCCATTATAATTCTTGCTACTAGGTTGAGCAATAATTATTTTCATTTCAGAAGCAATTTACGTTACAAGTCCATATGTAGAAATATATAGACGAATACCCTTCTTAGCAAACCTAGGCAGGACTTTGCAAATAATATACAGTAATCCCTCACGTATCGCGATTAGTGCGTTCTAGAGCCTCCCGCGATAGATGAAACCACATATTTAATTAATTATTTGAATATATTTAAACGTATTTTGAACCATTGTAAATCATTTACACTCTCTTATTTACCTTATTTACCTTTCCCACAATCATTTGACCGGTTATTCAATTTTTTTAAACTTTTAGCACTTAAACATACTAGTACTGTACAGCATGACATTTATCATGACATAAAATACATACAATATTACATTAAAATGCCTATAATATTATATAAATCCGCGATAAGTGAACCGCGATATAGCGAGGGACGACTGTATATCTATTTCTGTTTTGTATACTAAATTAGCAAACATTTCTATATTAAACCTGAACAATGACACGATATGGTGGGAAAGTTGTACAATTCATTTTTTAGCTAATTGCACATATGGTAAAATAATTATGCTTGCGTTTCCAGGAAACGTCTGATCAACATCGCATGGTTTTGCTGCCCATTACAACTCTGGAGAATTCTACTGAAGCTCAAGCAAGCAACTCATCTCAGGTGGTCGAAGACGTCTAGATTATATTTTCATAAATAATTCAGCACTAGAATTCAAGTGATTTCCTAAATGTTGTTAGAGGTTCAAACTAAATGATTTTCCACTTCTCATTATGGAAAATCTGTAAATCTTTTTAGCAGGTCGCAGCTGTCATGACTTCAGAGTCTGGCCAGCAACTCGCAATTTTGTCGCATGACGGTTCAACGCAACAATTCACTCTGGCGCTAACTGGTCATATTTAACTATTTTGTGCATGGTTTTTGAATATATTTTTTTGTGTGTTTTTAAGGCAACGTACAATGAATGTTATAAATTATTCGCAGACCAGGGATCTACTATCTTACTGCCAAATTCCGACTCCTCTCGTACCACAGAAGCCGAATCCAATGTGACCCTAGAGACACCAGTAAAAAGGGAAAATCCGGTTAGAATCTACTTGCTTGTGAATGCTATAGTTTGAATGACATGAATTATTTTAATCATTGATGTTTCAGATATTGTATATCGCTGGTTCTGGTGCTTCTGGAAGCATTCTGAGTGCTGCAGATAAGGGTGATTTTACATTGATTTATTTTTCTTTCTCTCTGTAAAATATAATATCTAGAGCATGACTTCAAATTGTAGATAATACCTTGCAACGTATAGAGGCAATTGAACATACTTCAGACAGTACACCAATCAATACTGACATCTGGCTCCATCAGCCACAGAAGGAGGATATACCAGAAGTAGGTTGAAATATGCGTCCTTGATATAAGTTTAAGTTTCGTTCTGAAAAAACAACTTGTATCAAAAGGATATAAAAAGGAGAATGTCCAATGAATCTGTTCACGCATACATCTCACTTTAGTTGTGAGTAAATAATGTATATAACAATAAAGTTACTCAATTAATGAAAGACGTTTAACTTTACTCAGAAGTACAGATAATATAGTATTCAAGATAATTTTTTTAATAGATCAATGCTAGTAGAGTTACAATTTCATCTTATTAACCACTAACTTTTCCCCCAGATCCAGGAGAACAGAGATAATGGAATAAAAAATCTAGTGAAGGAAGAAGAAAACATTTCTGTACAGTTTGAACCAAGCACCCAAAATCCATGCGAAGATCCAGCAAATGCTGATTCAATTGCTTATCTTGAAATAGGCGGAGCGAAATATCAATTGAAAATTGTTTCTTCTGAGAACGATTCCATTTCGGTTGACCGACCAACACTTTTCTGACAACTATTAGCAAAAAGTACAAATGAGGATAGTGGTTAAAATAGACATGAAGGTCTATTAATTTAGTAAAAGTTAAGCAGTGCAGGCGATTGCATACAGTCAACGTGTTTGTAAGTCAAGAGTTGATGTGTAATTATATATATATAATCCCAAATGAAGGTATTTTTTGGGAATTCGTTGAATTATCTTGTTAATAAAAAAAACTCGTGGCCAAAAACATTTTGACGAATAAAATTACTGTATTTTATTTCGTGGGGTGGGGTAAGAGAACAGCTGATCAGGTAGACGTAGTATGAAGTGCTAGAACACTTGACGCTCAATGGTTCTACTCCGCAATTAAGATGAGAGCCAAGGTTGTTTGTCGCTTTAGAAAGCGTCTTTTGATAAAACTAATAACAAGTCTCGTGATTTACCGCTCTCCGTCGCAATACAGAGTAGTCTAATGACTAAACAATATAAACCTTCGGCAGTATTTAGAGAGTGGACTCATTTCCGCGATGTTCAATTATTCTTGGTTATTTGGAAGGGATAGCAGGCCATGTTACCGACGTTCGCGTTAAGATAATCCTTTGTACAGGTGATAAAACTAGTTTACCTCACACGTGTACAGCACGCTTTAAAAAATAAGGAAGAACAACAACTGCAGGGCAAAGGGTTAAATGAGTCAGCTGGAATTGTTGAACGTACGAAAAAGAAGAAGGCAGCGATAGAAAAGGAGATTGTGAAGGAGGCTGGGTCATTATTGATATTGGTCTCTCACATGTCCTGTATGTTATTTCCCGCGAGGACGCGATGACTAGCTATTCCTGAGTGGGCTATTTTCTAGAAAGCACTACAAGAGCAACCAGATTTAAATATGTCGATAATAATCTAGGTTGCAACATTTTTAGTGTATTCTGTATTTTATTTTCCGATGAGTCGATAGGAATCCGACGTGATAAGTTCTATTACTGTGTAACGATCATAGTATGTAGTATTGTGAACATTAATGAGAAAAATTAAGGGGTATGTTGTTTTACAGCAGGGTATGCTGTGATTTGCCTATGAGAATTTTATTGGAGAGTCTAATTAGTAGAATTCAAAGATAAGTTAACAGCAATCAATGTAATACTAAAAAAGTCATAAGCAAGAATACGTCCTAGAACTTGACCTCTAAACTTATTATGTCTTTTTTCTGTTGTGTTGGATAATATTGATAACCTAACATGACATTGGTTTAAATTGTAAAGCATATTCAAGTTCATTTCATTGTTTCCATTTATGATGGCAGTAGTTTCTAAGGCTATGTTTCTGTATCAATAATTACCTGGTATGACCAACTTGACCGTGATAACAGGGTGGATTATATACATTTAATATCAAATTCTGTTCAATAGTGCCACTGTAATGACTCATCTGCTTGCTGATTTTTTTATCAAGTCTTTTCAATCTGACCAGGAAGCCATATTCAGTCACTTTAATGATTTAAACTAGGTAAACCAGATTTGTTGAGGCATGGTTATAATAATTATTTTACCTTTGTTGAATACTTGAAATCATTAGTATAGCCTTTAAACTCCAAAATTAGGCTTTCATGGTCGCTAGAAAAGAGTCTAATGATTAAATACGTATGTTCCTGATATGAATAATAAATTTTAGAAAATGAACAGCCTCCTGTAATTATTTATCATTTATTTCCAATTCACTTTTTCATTTTATTCCCTTCATATCCCCCCTCAATCCTGAAAAATTGGATCAAACCATTTTGTTTTCATCATCTGCATGTAGTATAGTTGTGGAGCTAATTCAAACTTTTTTCTCTATAGCCTTTACCTGCATGAAATCCAAGTTATATTTATATCAAAAGGCATACATATACATCACGTAAACTTATCAACATAAGAATATTGATATTCTGTGGTCTCGATCGTTAACGATTAAGATCCTCATCAGTGCTAACTATACGTAAGTGCAATAAGGTGATGGCAACAATGAGTGATTCTGCCTTTGCACCATTGTTTTCTAACGGTCAATCACCATCTCTGTTCAATGTGTCTCAAAATAGTAGTTCGGGAGTTTCTGGGAATGGCATAGACGTTGAAGTGCATCAGCAAAAGCTCATGCAGTTACAGCTACAGAAACAACAGCAAATGGCAATGGCTAATCTTCATCTGCAGGCACTTTCTAATCCTGCCCTCGCAGGCAATAACAATAACGGCACCCTAAGCCCCGGCACTATTTCGCCACAGTCCAACTCGCAGCTCGGGAATTTTTCCCCTGTTAATGAAAGCGGAGTTGACGTTAGCAGGAATGCCAGTTCTGCTGCCAGCCCAGTTAATATAAGCGGAACAACTTCTGGAACTTCCAGTCTCAATACTAGCTTGTCAAGTGCTGAAAACCCAAACGGACAAGAGTCTTCTCAACTAGATCCCGCTGCTTTGAAGCTCTTGAACGAGAACGATGCTTGTGATGTCAGCGCTGTCCCAGTTATGAACCTCGGAGTGTCCATGGCTCCACTTTTACTCAGCAACGGACAACCGGGCGAAAACGGTCATCCAGATGAAAATTTGAATCTAGCATTCACAAGTTCTGGGCAGATATCCTCTTATGACCACATGCAACATCTCGGCATCAGTTCAACGAATGCTACATCTCCTTTCGAAAACCTGGATGCTAACAACGTTGTTTCATCTGTTGGTCTGGGTCTCAACGGAATGCCAGATAAAACTTCGTCTCCTAACGCTAGCATTGCTAACATGAGTTCTATATGGTCGAATCCCCTCACCCTTCAAAATGGAGATCCTTCCATGAGTCCACTGACAGAAGAAGCTCTTCTGCAAGCATTACAAGCTCAACAGCAACAACAACAACTTGCTGCTTGGGCAAGTCAGCAAGGTCAAGCTTCCATGAATGGAATTGGAAGCCCTGCTTTCAGCAATCCCCTTTCGTCCGGCAATGTTTTCAATGTTAATACTGGTCTGCAGAGCAGCAACAATGCACAGCTTCAGGCTTTACAACAGCAGTTAGTTATGCAACGCCGTAACCAGTCCATGACGGCGCAGGCGCAAGCGATGCATTCTGGACTCCATAGATCTACATCCCTTCAGCCAAGTGAGAATCTTTAACTCAGATTATCTGATGCTATTATGTAAGTACTGAATGTTAAATATCCATATTTATGACAGACTCCCTTGGTGTAGGAATGCCAAAGAGTCCGGGCTATTCATCATGGAGCAATGGACAGGCATCTCTATCCAACAACATGTATAGCAATGCAGTTCGTAACAACTCGACTCTTTTCAATTCACTGAACCACAGCAACAGGTAGCTCATTGATTAGATTTTTCATACATTTATTATTCATATTTATGTTTCCTGGATATTTAAAAAAAGTCAATTCAAATTTCTTAACAGCCCCAGTGGACGTGTAACCACATATAACGGCATCGCTCATGGTAGAAAGCCACCTTCTCATGTCATTGCACCACCCAAGTTCAACAGAAGCTATTCAACCCCCACCAGATACAATGGTTTCGGAGGTTCACAGGCTACGCCCCTGACAGCTATCGACGACAATCCCTTCTTCAAGATGACGGGTGACTCGTCTTCTTCAAGTGGTTTGTTCTCGGTAAGCAATATTTCTGACTCTCGTGAACCTCATTATATTCTTCACTGAAAGAATTACTTTGCAATATCGAAAGTGATTGTGGTTTTATTGCAGGTATTGAATGATTCATTAAGATTTAGTAGATGATCATGAGTAGTAAATTAGTTGACTCTAAAAAATAGTGCCACAGGAAATACAGAAATAATCCAGGCAAGGATCCACTTGTAGCACTGTTTTTATTTCTTATCTGGATATCATGACTCGATGTTTGTCATATTATTAGAACATGTCTTTTGATAGTATTGTGAAGTTCATAAAACTACCAATTGATCTTAAATTGGTGCTACTTCTACTTACAGTCTAGTTGAAGTGTTGAAAGACATTCTTTGATTGCTCAAGGCTTAAGTGTGTTGTATTAATTATAAGTGAATTGCTTAAATATCTCCCAACTTCCCAGGTATTATATTTGTATGACTTTGTATGAATATACCCTATCAGCGTCTTGGCAAACAGTGAATAGAGCATAACCAGGGCGTTTTATATAATTTGTTATTGAGCAGAGCACTATCCCAATATTTTCTTAGCTAATATGTCATGATATAGAGTTGATTTGCGTCTTTTAAAATCGTTTAATCGGTAATCATTGAAAGGTCATTAGTGAATTTATTTTCAAGTGCCCTTTTGCATTTACCTAACTCGCTAATAGCATTTTAGATAGAAAGGAGGAGATCGTAAGTCGTTGACTTTATGTGAAACGCATGCTAGAAATAATTAGAAGGCAGTTGTCAACCATTCTAACGCCTTCTAAGCACAAACACGAAGGTGGTATCGCTTACTTGACCTTGCATAACACCGACAATAAGAAAATCAGCGAATCGTATACTTCGCTGATTTTCTATCACAGTTGAATACAGGCAACCTAATTAAGGGGGCTTGGATAGAGGTTAGCGCGCGCGTTATTACGTGTTTTGATGGTATGGTCTATACTATTTACTACTATTTGAATCTTTTTCTGCTCTTATCATTTATCCGCCTGTGAACTTAGTACATTTATTTTCTTGAGTCCGGTCAAAGGTCACGTCGCGCATTTATCGATTTTCCGTTAGCTTCGAGTAGAATTTCAAGGCATTGCGTGGTGCAAATTTGCAGTTTCTGTTGCAGTTCTCACATGATGGAGTTGAGTTAGATATTACGACGTTTTGTGGCGAGCTATTTGAATCGTTACCCGACTAGGGTTGCCTTTGTCTTTCATTTCTCCAGAGTTGTGAAATTGATCGGCTTTTGTAAATAATCTGATTAAAAACGGAAAAATCTCTCACCCATGCGTCGAATATTTTATTAAATTGCGTCATGCGTCACTTCTATTCCAAAGCTATTCGGTATTCGTGTAATTGGTATCTGCGGCGCGTGCTTCTGACTAATGAACGAAGTGGAATTAATCACCTGCACAGGGTCCAATTCTTACACAAATTGTTGCCTATTGATATTGATGAGTACTCTGTTTTCAACATGGGCAATTTTGTTGTTTTGTGGTTCAGTAGAGCTTAAACGTGGTAAAGTTATCTTGGGATATCTTGGTTGGTATTATTTTGTCAGGGTTTCGCGCATATTTTCTGGCGTAAGATCTCTAGGAGCAAGTCACTGGATGTTATCCATGTATAGTGCTTTTCATTAGATGTGATTAAAATTCATCACCGACTATAGTTCCGTGTCGCGTATACGTTATGGGATGCTTACTTCCGGGCTAAACATGCTCATGTACATTCATTGCTTGTTTCAGTAGCACCTTTTCCAGTAAGTTACGTATCAACTGTTAGATTTAAGATGGTTCGTTTTTTAAGTCTTCAGTTCACGTTCTGTGAAAAGGTCCCTATTGCGAGTCAATTCTGAATTTTCAATACGCAGATTGTGAAGTGTGATTAAGTCTATCTTTCGCATCCTCATTTACTGCGTGGTTTGCGCAACATATTGATGATGTACCAACCGTATGTGAGACATTTTTTGTTAAGTGTTCCTAATCAACCATATTGCTAATGTGCAACTTTACCTAACGATTCGCGTATGAGACCATCTGCTCAATCGATTTAAAGGAAGGATGTGACTCTTCCACTACGCCATGCGTGTTTCGCACTATCATTGTATCCCCGATCCCTGTAATTATAGCTCAACCGTCTTAATTATTATTCGTTGTTCATAGTTAGGGGCTTAGCATAGGCTTAGTCCTCTTTTTTCTGATTCCAAATATATTGTAGATCAAATATGCAAATTCGTTGTTCATAGTTAGGGGCTTAGCATAGGCTTAGTCCTCTTTTTTCTGATTCCAAATATATTGTAGATCAAATATGCAATTTCCTAGAAGTAAAACACGTTCAGTGTACTGTTGTTCCCACTATACGAAAAATTCCGTACGTCGCTAAAATTATCCGAAACATTCCCAAAACAAGCGAAAAATTGACCACAGCTACCTGATAAGTAGTAGATGCTTTTTGTACATGCCTCGCATCTAAAAACATAAATTGTACGCCGTCTGACTTCAAGTTCTTTGTATTACGATAGCTGGAATCGTAAACACACGCACAGTACACGCTTGTTAATATTAATAAGCCTATCAATTTGCTAAGAGAATGGCGAGGTACAACGATGCGATGCTTATTGCTCCTAATTTTTGTCCTTGGGAGTGACGCCACTTTGACTGTGTACGTCTGGTTCAATACTTCGTGCTGTACAGAATTTATGATTAACATTATAATAGCGTTGTGTTATATATACATAATATAAATAAACTTTATGCATTATGCAAACGCATTAACTGGATTCGCCGTTGTGTGAACTCACTGCTTTTTCAAGAAATTATAAGCTACTCAACCATGTTGACTTTGAATTCTTTTCGACCCTGGTTTTTAATCCCGAATTTGCCATATAGTAGCCATCTACTATGTCTACCGTCTTTGTTTAGCCATAGAACTTCATCCACGCTCCCGGATGGTGGGAAGAAGTAATTACTTAAGATGAGGGGTTGAATAACGTTACATGCATACGGAAATACGTTAACGTATACAGAGTTATGCAAAATGTGTGTTGTATCATTAGACAGCGTTGCTTTGCGGTCAACTCCCACCTTCCGGCGTCGTATGCAAGTATACAGTATACGTATAACATATTACTGAGGCCTGAGGCATTTCAAACTCAGCGTTTCTTTATACAACATAATGGCGCTACCATACTGAGCATGCAATCGCATCCGAAGCGCATACTTTGTTAATATATTTCCGCTTAAACGGCTGTTAATTTAATTCTTCCGTTGCTATCAAGTTACAGTGATGCATCCGTGTTGTTGATAGTGAACATACGAGATGACACACTCGTTACGTAAATTAAATTCACCAACAGGGTTTGGGTTATTTAGTGGTTCGAGGGCCAAATTAAACTCCGTTTTTCCAATTGTTTAACAATATTAATATGTAATTCTAATAGGTTAAAAATTTGTATAAGTAACTGCTAATGTCCAGCCCTTGCTTGCTGTACATCTGTCCGTTTTCAGAGGTCGTCTTCAGTCGGAGTACACCCTAGTTTCATTCCGTTCTATTAATTTTCACAGAATCTTCAGGATCGAAACCATGTTGACTCCATGCACATGGGAAGTATCGAATCTCAGCTTTACGATATCCTGCGGTCAGAGAACAATATGTCAGCGGCGACGCAAGCCTTTCCAAGAACAAGTAAGTTTTGTCTGTTGCGTTCGATCATACTCGATAGGGGTAAGAATGACAGATAGTATATCTTTATTATTAATTTTATGTCACGTCTTCACTATCTTCGATAACATCCATTAATTTTCTAGTTTTGTTGTTGTTGTATTGCAGAGGTATTTTAATAAATTAAGATTACATCTGACAATCGACAAACGAATATAAATAATTTTGGCAGCCGTTGGATCACTCTCCCATTTCGGCAATCAACAATACAGTTATTTTTTATGGGCGGTATCAGTAAGTAAGTGAGTGTATAGAAACCAATAATGCACTGTTTACTAAAAGTATGTGGAACGTTTAGTTTCGTTAGTGTAATAATGAACGATATGAATAGTCGGAACTGTGCTCTCATGCGCAAAAGAATTTCCGAATCTAGGTAGCTTTGTATGGCTCTTGAAACCCACGTCATTTTTTGACATGTTTCTTAAGATTAACTACCTCGCTTTGGGAGCCTTTGCGGTTCCACATTACTGCAGACAAAGAGTCCTCGAATCTATTACATTTACATGTTACACCAGGTGGGAAATACGTGTGGTTGATCCGTAGTAATGCATCAGTGTTGGAATATCTACAGGCTGGGTTTTCTACCAAATTTTTCACTCGTCAGTAGTTTTTATTCCCAGAATAAGCGCCCTGTGATCTTAAATTTTTAGCCTCAGTACATATGCTCGAAAATTCCACCCGAGATTTTTCATTTTTTTTTCTGTGAAGTTATTCAGCCTTAGACGTGGATACCACAATGGCCCGCGGCAAGGAAACATCATAGTTTATCGTGTTTTGCGTAGTTGGAAGGAATTTTAATACCTGCGAAACGCGGTCCCAGACTAGATTACTTCAAATTGCTAAACGTTGGCATCGTGATACACTGGCAGAAACTACTGCGTAAAATCATTCATTATTCATTAATAACAAGCGTCTTGCGGATTTTTTTCTCTATTGAATATGTGACATTGAACGACGAGTTGAAGGAGTTGGTAATGGTACTGTCGTGGAATTTAATGAAATGACTTGGTGACTTATGTTTTGGAAGAATTTGTTCGTGGAATTTGATGTATGTTTGAGATCATTCCAGAATAATATACTAGTAGAATATAATGACTTCGCTATAAAAGACTCTGTGTAATTATCATTCCGAGGCCTAAGTTCACGTCCCAAAATTTTCTAGTAGTTTGTGGGTTGTAAATGCATCAATAGCTGGAGTTATATTCAGTATTTCGCTATAGAGCAAAAATTATGTTCGTTTCTTGTCTTACCCTCACCCTTGGACAACCTATCATAGCACAATGAAGCAGATCATTTGTAGAGTACTGAATTAGTTGTAATAGTACGCCGCACCTTGAATGCTCTATAGTACAGTATGAACTCGTTATTGTTTGACTATTTTCTCCATTTACCATTGGTAATTGATGCATGAACAATCGATGAACAAACACCAAGTTCTTTTCATTTGAATTTATTAAGTTGATGATTACGGAGCGGGTAAACGTGTTAACAGTCTGCTCAGTAACTCATAAAATTATATTCTAGCAACGGGCTGGGCTGCCTTTGGATAATGGTTGTTCACCGGCAAAGAATTTGTAAATCCGTTACCAAGCAACAGACGCTTTTTTAGTATTCATAGTGGAGATCATTATCACGTTGTAACGCCGTAGTACTGTACCATTGTTCAACCACTGCTAACACTGGCCATGCGATTTATTCAGAAAATAGAATTATAGTAATTATATTCCCATATGACGACCAACGCAACAATCATGCGATAGGAACTCTAGGATACGTATTCATAATCGCCAACGGACGTATTGATTTTTTGTTCGGGTAGTCGATGTTTTTGACAACTGTACCGCAGATTGATACTTAATTAATACTTGCAAAGCACAGCTTTCTAATTAATTACATCTTGTCAACACCTTGAATTAGAAAGCGTTGTTCCTGGACCATGGTTCATGGTTCATGGTCTAACCTTTACCGAAGTATTCGCAGTGACCATTAAACTGACTGCTAGCAGACGACAAACATTTTTTTCGATCTCGACCGAAGCTTTTTGCCGGTTGCTTATTAGTCATTTGCAAATCAAGGAGTGTTGTATCACTTTTTATTCAATTGGATTCAAATCCCCTGACTTTTCAATCGCCCTTAAAACCACTCCACCTTGAACTCCAGTCGGCAATATTTTTTATTTGAGCAAATTGCTCGTGTTCTGATGTTAGATCGTTATACAGTACATATAAGTATATTATGTTAACTACATTGCAGCTGTTGAGCGCTGCCGCAGCGTCTGCTGCTTCAACACTTGTGCGTGTTGTTCTACCGTTTTTGACCGCAGTTAAGTGCTAAATTAAATTGTTTTTGCGCTGACTTTGAATGTAATTTATTTACAAGTGGTATTAGAGCGTGTAAAGCCAAGTAGATGCAATAAACCCACATTGCGGGGTTATTACTTGGGATTATTGTTATTGTCTGTTGCTGTACTCCTGACTCTTTGTTCGTCATTTTTTTACTTTGATGTATAGCACACAAGCGTGATGGGATTCCAATGATGATGTGCTTTAACATAATGTATCAATCGGTTATAGATACATTTGAACAATATCAAATATGTATAAATCAAAGTGTAAATTTTGTTCAGACTTGGTCTCAACATGGGTATTACAACGACCTATTGCTCTTTGCGTGTATTGTAAAATAATCGATTGTTCCATTACCTCACAGAAGTTGTTGCATGTTAGCAAGAAGTTATTACCTTCCTGATCCTCCATCCTGAACGTTCTAAATTAAACTCGACGTATGAAGAACGGTAATGATTTATTTCGGTGAACACTACACTGACAAGGGTACTTTAGAATGTTCCCGTTGCCTTTGAAAAACAGTAAATGACACTTGTTGAGGAGGGTGAGCAGAAAGAATGATTAGGGCGGAAAGGCTAGGGATGCGCACTTGGTCGCGACAGAACAGTACTTCACAGCTACGATAAGCTACACATCCTCGTGAATAGTTACATCTGTATACCATTGTGAAGTTGCGGCCTGGCCTTTGACCCTTGACGTCATAGGTGAACTCGCACTCTACTTAAAAAACTTTAATTTTTAGAACACCTATTTCTTTTGTACAATCCGAATAGTAATACAATTAAGTAATAAATTACCACTTCACACGCGTTTTAGAGTAGCGGTATCATTCTAATGATTTGTTTGCGTTCTTCTAATTGTAATATTCACATAGTTGTTTCCATAACTTTTTTAAACGGACGGTTGTCCATTATTCGGTCATGAATATCGTAACTTGGATATTTATTTTAGTTTACTGCTTGATTAAACTGCGAGTTGATTATACTTTCTTCTGACAACAGCTATTGGATTCTCGGAATATCATACTTCTGTCCACAGTCTAATCTATTTTACAGCTAGTATTAAACACTTGCGTCGGAAAAAACGGTATGCGGCGTAATTGTCACGGTTAATTTACACAACCTCTATAAAGCCACCAATCCACTGCAAGTATCCTGTAAAACAGCCCCGAAGCTTGCACAACGCTGTTGTCTTTGTAAATACTCTATTGTTAATTTGAAAGATCATGTGATGGCGGTTGTTAGTGCTGCGTAAGCATGAAAGCCACACTCAACTTGTTAAATGCCGATACTGCTTTTCACTAGTGGTGGTCTGTATATGGCATCGAATTTTTGAGTAAATTACCACATTTGACAAAAACTTGGTGGCCGTTTTTGCTAGCATATGCAGTTAATACTGTATTACATTTGCTCGTGTGTGTAGTACTGAACATATAACTAATGTATTAAGTGTCCAACAAAAGGGCTGCAGAGTCTTTCGAATTTTACCACTTAGTTATTTAACGTCAGACCATTTCTTGCCTCACTGGTGATCAATGAATTCATTACATTTCTTGTATTCTAGTCTACACATTGTGAAACAGTATTACTAGAACCATTTGTCGTTTTTAACAAACATCAATCTCTTGGCATTGGTAACATCAGAAGTGAATCGGTAATGGTCATCGCGTGACCATAGCCTTCCTTAGCCCAACAAAGAATTTATTGAACGATATTTCGATAGGCTGGATCGCTCCCAAGAATGATTTGGATTTTTTTTCATTAGGCATGTTTTTAAAATGCTTACGTTTTGACAGTTTATGATTACAAATCACTAGAAATAATTTGCCAGCTAAGTAGTCGAGTCATTCTCCCTATTATTAATCATGTCCTGATTACTGATGGAGTACGTCCAGCTTCAATCTATTTAGCTGACATGAAATTGAACTTATAGATTGTGCTCTATACATTCGACCTTTGTTGGAGTAATAAAAATACTGCTGTTATTATGACCCTAATGAACATCGATGTATTCACTTTCACTATCGATTTAACGGTTGTTGAACTAATGTAATCGCTTGAAGATTTAGTCTCCCTTGTTCATATAAAAAAAATGATTTGATTGGTTAGCAGTAAGTACATATGTATACATGTACTATTTATTCCATTCTGTTTTTCAATAGATGCATTGCTATGGTTGATGTAGTTTCTTTTGTCCTTACCATTTTTTCGTTTCATCTAGCAATCTGATGTATTGGAAGGATTATAGTAGTTAGATAAATTTATAAAAACATTTCCGGATAAATTATCAAAACAAAACTGGACTGTACGTTGACCTTCACACAAAATGTACATTCCGTCGAATAAAATGAATGACGTTAACTTGCGTAACACGAGTGTACAGTACGTCACTGATCAATTGACTGACGCAGGGCCTTATCTTCCACACTTCGTGGATAAGCATATCTTGTTTATATTCTAAAATAATCCGTGAAGAATTCTTTAGCTTTGGGGCAATTTTGGCGTTGCATTTGCGGAGCTGTGTTGTTGTAATTTTTTTTTGGAAACCTCAGATTATTGGTATCTTATGTCTATACATTGGTGATAGAATATCTTGTCTAAAACTTGAGAAATGCTAAGAAGACAAATTGTCAAAACCTTCATACAAGATACGTTGGTGATAAGCCAGCAGTCTCAAGTTTATCGCTACAGCCAGTTTGGTTAGAATATTTCAATGACGTACTGCTTGGTTGAAAACAATTTCTCGTTTATCACTACATGAGTCGCTTCAATCTTTGTTTCGTTCAGTCTTGGCAGGTTTAAGTAATAAGATTTACTGAATCGTCGTTAGTAATTCTTGCGATAAATAATGCCTAAGCACTTTTATGTTGTTATTTTCCATGTCCTCGAGGGACTTAAGACCTCGTCTAGTGTTGCAACATTTCGACAACTGTTTTTTTGTTTGTCTACCGTGAGTCCTGGCTTGACCTTTCACATCATGACGCCATTAATTCCCTTATCGCTTTTTGCCTATCTATTTTCTTAGCAGTTTATGGTCGTTTAACGTTTTTGTTTTCTTTCATGTTATACATGGTGAAATGCGATATAACAGTTTCCAGGATATTCCCTGTTCATCTGACTAGTTTTTAAGATCTATGTTAAAAAGGAAAGATGCTATTTCTGTGTTGGAAAGTACGGCCCGGAAGTAGAAGATTTACGTAGAATTATAATAATTGTAATCCTTTGAATAAATTTCTGTCTTTAAGCAGAAGAAGGCGCTACAGGTTCCAATAATTATATAAAGTATTCCCCACGAACGTATGGTCCCCCAACAAACATTATTATAGTGCCACTATGTTACAAATAAATGCGATTGCGCGGTCTTAACGCAATAACGAGCCAACCAGAAAATTCATTGTTTGATTGATTGTACTTATTTGGATTACTGTTTTGGTCTCGTGATCGTCTGTCATCAGTTGATGAATCAGCGAATTCGCTTGCTGTTGGTTGTTGCAATGTACATTGATAATGTTTATTTCAGGGAACTGCCGGGTGCGCCATACTAACATATTATAAAGTTTGTTATTACTGGGCATTACGTAATGATTTCACCATAAACTTATTTGATGGGATTTATATTCACTAGAACGTACCTAGGACTATAATTTCCAGTTTCCCATAGTGATAAAAATTAATTACCGCTGATCTGATAACTAGTATTGCGGTGCCTTTATTTCTTTCAATTCATTCATTTTTTTAATAATAAAAGTCTATAGTCAGGGGAGGGGGCCTATGGCTGGTGGGTTAGCGTCAATTACCCCCTCATAAATCCGGCCCTGCTACTGTAGCACATTTGTGAACGTGTGAGTGATAGTTGGGCTTGTCATACTCGTCAAATTGTCAATGACGTAACGTCTGCAAATGTGCAATTGCCTGAAGTACTATTTGTTCGATAACATATTGTTTTAATCGACCAGGAGGATAAAAAGTATTCAACTGCAACAAATAAGTTGATTGCAGTTTCACTTTCAGTAAGTTCTAATGTAATGCTATGCTAACACATGAAGAACTCGCCACGACAAGCACTGGGTTGCTTGTGAAAGTCTCGAGTAAAGCACTTTGAAAGGAAATCTTTCACAACATTGTTACCCCCCTTTATCCCTAGCTGCATCTTTTTGAGATTTTGTTTGCTAGTTCACGTGAATATTATGCGATTCGCTTAGAAATTCAATTTAATTCTCGACTCGAACCTGGCTCAGGTCTCGTTACCGTTCGGTTAACGATAATTAGCACACGCTAATGGTCGGTTAATCGGCTAGCTTTCGGCAAACTATCGACTTCTAAATAATGTGATATGTTTTCGTCATATTGTACAGTGTTGTCATTATTAGAAACTGCTTTAAGTCACAACGCACGAGGAACTTTGTGAAGACCGAAGCTACGTCACCTTAGCTTAAGATAAGTGAGTGCTATAGGTCTCTGAAAATGTTCATGACCTTGTTATCCATTACATGACTTGAACTGTACAGTGCAAGTACTTCATTGCAAGATCGATAAAGTGCTAGCAGTGATTCTTTCGGAATAAAGGGATTAAAGCACGGTACAGTAGTCGGTGAATCACAGCTTACTGCCATTAAAATTACGTAATCAGGCGAACCATTGAAAACTCAGCGCCAGCGTAATTGCAAAGCTCTTTGCAATGTGCACTACTGTAATCGAAAACCGATTGATGGGTTCTAGAGAAACCCGATCAGCTAAGATTGTATACTTGATTTTCTGAAAGAACTGAAACGTGAAATAATTGCTTTACTACCGCAACATTATTATCAAAATAATTTTTTATCATTATTAATATTTGTTGCTAGTTAAGTTGAATTCATTTTCTTAATTGAAGTATTTCTGCAATTACGTAACGGTTCAGACACTGTCAGGCCGCCCAGATAACCCACACAGCACGATGTTGTTTGTTGCGTTGAATTTTTGAAATGCTTTCTTTGTACCAGTTACCGACGACTCACGGCCACGTGATAGTAATCTACTGCAATTTATTAACCCTCTTAGCTCATTGAGAGAAAATCCATCCGCCACAATCTTCTACGTAGCTGCATGTGTAGGAATTTAATGCTGGGTCGATATAAGCTCATGAATAATCAATATAACTAGTCTGGTGTTGGATGACGACCCCCCCAAGGGAGTTTCCAACGTTCGATAGGATGGGTCATCTGACGTACTGTTATTAAATTTGAAAACTCACAATTGTTCTTTGAATCCCGATCCTGAAATTCATATCAAAATATCACAATATTACTATTAATATATCGTTTTCCGTGTTGGCGGGACGCTTACGAACATTATTCATATTGAAACAAGATTCCTTTATAATCTTGCGACCTTTATAATCTAACGACATATTTTGGCATGGTGGGATCCATTGAGGGGTTATAAGTATGACGAAGAGTTGGAACTGTTTGACAGTTTGTTGGGTGGTGCTCAGCTGGCCTTGCTTGATGCAAATTAATGAGAAACCCCTTATTTGTGATGTTGTTTGAGCGTAGATCGGATACTGCTGTCTTGTTCCTAACAGAACACATATGTCCATATTTATTTCTATAATAATTCATGTCGTTGATTGGCATTCACCCATACTGCTCATTTCTCCATCGACTATCATCGGAAACTGACACATAGCTTTACATAGGGTGCTCACTGATATGTTCGTCTTTAATAACTCTGACGCACAGACACGAACCTGACATGGAGCTGCAAGCTCCTATTATTAGAACATTCCGGTCACGTACAGCGTTGAGTTATGGCAAAATTTATATTTCTGTATCAACAACAGACAAAACATATTCGTGAAATTAAAAAGGGGAGTTTTTCAATGGAGATGGGCTGATTAATAACCTATTTACTTAATATTCCTTCATACCTTGTTTTCTCATTGAATTCGTCTGTTGAACTTTGGTGTATGAATCTTTCGTGATGTTTGCGCAATATCATGATTATTCATATTCTGGTTACAAGAATGTTGAACTACGCCCTGTGAAGTTAGCTTTTCACAACAACGGCGATAGCGTGGTTCAGCGGAATTCGCAAAATTAGATTCGCAGCTTATGATTTTAGTTAGTCAGCCGTTTTTATACCCTTATCTCTTCTAAAGTTTCTGTATACCTGTTCATTCGAGTTCCCGTGAAAACAATGCTATGTTGACTCTCTTTCAGCTATTTGATTTTCAAAGGCCGCCTTGGCTTTGACTTGACCTTGTTGAAATATCAATTATCTCCTGTTTTTGAATAATTCTTACGAGTAGTCTTCGATGAACCGTGTCTAGCCCAAAACACTAGAATAATAACCGAACAGAGTTAAGCGGAATCAGTGGGTGAGAGAACCTTAGCACTGTGATTCGGTGTAGGTGGTTATTTGGTATGTAGCACTTACTTCTATAAGTAATACTGGATTTATATAATTCATACAATGGGTGCGATTAGGTTTCTAATGTAAAATGTTGTCCCTGACCTATTCTATTAGGATTTTGAATGTAAAGTTATACATTTACTGAATTATCGTACACTGAAATCGGCCTTCGCATTTTTTTTTAGTTTCGCTTCGTTCGAATTTTCCGGTCGTGACAGTTTAGGTCCGCGATCTCGTATTCGCGCGTGCCGCTGATAGTACGCTGTCGAAAGTATGTTTGTTCCCATCCGGTTAATTTTCCGTGTTTGCGTCATTTCTAAATTTCTCATCACGAAATTTTAGTTTATAGATATAACGTCATTTATGAGTTCATTTCGCTAGACAATCCACTGATAATAGTAGAATGCTACAATGTCTGAAGAATGTTTTCTGTGATATTACGCATACCATGTTTCTCACTATTTTTACTGATCACGGACAGTTCAAGTGCGGGAACGCGTAATCCGGGCTTATTTTGTGGTTGCCTATCAATAATATGTTTTTTTTGTCGTAGGTAGTAGCATTACCGGGCGCTAAGTAATTGTAACGTTGAAATATTTTCAATTAGTATCGATTTTCAAAGCTAACTGACCTAGAGCATTCAATTTATGCTACTTTGTATTCTTATTCTCGCGGGTAACATTTATTTCCGACGATCTCATTTTTTAAATCAATGAACGGCTGTCGGTAGCAAATATACACAACGGTGTCTCCTGTAGTTTTATGGTTGCGATAGAATTAAAACGATGATACGAGGCGGTATTTGCTGGGGGAAGTAAAACAGATGTCGTTTTGCGAGGGGTAATATAAAGGGCAAAGAAATATCTACATTGCGCCACGGAAAACAACTGGTAAACGTCACATGGAATTATTGGAAATATCCTATGAGAACATGTCTGGCATTCACAGATAATAGTTCAGTGTATTGTATACCATGTAGTCTTCTTCCACCATATCAGATTACAATAATCTCTATATATAAGCCTGGATAAATGCTGGAAATGTTAGTCTCGGCATATCCAGGCATTGTTATTTTCATCCCCTTACTGGCCAATTGAATTACAGCAGTAAATGAAGATACAATGCATAGATAGTGCAACCATGTAACAGTTCCTTAATCATTGGTTGTGCCGACTATTGTTCTTCCCTACAATTAAAATTCCGTGTAAATTAAGATCTGGCTTGGACTATGGGGAGCCGATTGTTCAAAGTAAAAAGTTGCATTTTAATTGTATATTGTGTTACGATATGTATTTTGTAATATGGATCATCTTTAACTGCCGAACAAGGATTATAAATTCAGTGTGCAGGGCAATAGGGACTTTGTAACAAGAACAAAGGTCGAATGAACATTTGCTATGTTTCGCTGAAGCTACGCTTCAGGATGTTAACCTTAGATAACTTAATGTTGACATTTCTTTTTAGTTATTTTTGAACTGTTATCTCGGTGACCACATCATGCAGTTGTATTCTGACCCTCTTTTACCTATTCGGACTCACTTCAGGATATACCATTGTGGCTAGTAGATTTATTGCACAACTAAGCCAGATACATTCTGATCATTCATTTACTTCTCTTCTCTGTACCTGTAGTACAAAGCATCCCATGTAAACACAGTTATCTGGATAATAAACTTAGCATCAGGGATAATCTTTCAGTAAATTTGTAGTTCGTAATCTGTATGATCAGGTGTAATAGATTCCCCTGGTGACACAGTCAACAACAATTACAAAGAACATATACCACAGTATTGAACCATTTATAGGTAATGTAGTTTATGACATTGTTGCAATATTACGTGCGTTACGTATATTATATGCCGAGAAAACTTAAAACCGATTCCAAATACATATGATATTCAGTAATTGCAATTCATGAAAATCTCTTCATTTCTTTCCTCCGATGAGATACTGCCATAATTCAAAAAAATATTTGTATGGGAATTATTTGTCCTGTTTGATCCAGTAACATCTGTAAACTGAATTTGTTTAATGAAAGTAGATCGTCGTTTTATGTTGGCATTCATGTATACATGAATAATTGCTACTTAAATTGTTTATATAAATGTATGTACGTGTTCATTCGCAACAAGCATTCGTATCGGGTCATGTCATTACGACTGAGATTCAAGGAATCCAATTCGAATGCGATTAATCCACTTCGTAAATGTCACTGCCTTATTTATATCACAAAATTCATTGGTCATGTTTATTTATGTGATCTTGAATCGATATAACGAATGATCGTCACAGAATTTTTTGTGAAAATGTATTTTTTGTTTTCTTATGCATTTTATCTGTAGAATTTCGATTGTGTGCTTACAATTTTTTTCTCTTTAGGTGGAAAGTGGATCGATATGAACCAAGATCATCCTCTGTTCGAAGACAGCCACGGACTTAATGCGTATGATCAAATCGCTCCGAACCTGAACCAGAGAATTTCTCCTCTTCTAGGCGATTATGGAAGAGAACGGTATTCCCGAAAAGTGTTTGTTGGTGGTTTGCCGCCAGACATTGATGAAGGTGACCTATACAATATTTTTTAGCAGTCGGTCGCACTTTGCCAATAAACAAATTTTGGTAAAATATGCAAATTTTATTACACAGAGGAAATTCAAGCCAGCTTCCGTCATTTCGGGCCCCTGATCGTCGACTGGCCGCATAAAGCAGAGAGCAAGTCGTATTTCCCGCCGAAAGGTAGGTTCTAATTGCGGCATTCTTCTATAATTACATAGCTTGCTATTAGAAATGCTGGATTAATCAGAGTAGTGGTGGTTGAGGAAGTAGGAATGAATTCCAGTTGCAACACTAATTCCTAGGTGGATATAGATAATTGCCCTCGGAAAAAGATTCTCAATTTCTGATGGCTGTTTTAGCAAGCACCGATTTATATTACCAGAACCGAAATTGGTTTTGAGAGAAATCAGATTGTGTTCTCTTGCTTATGCAATACTAAAATAAAGTAATGCATGGAATACATCACTGTGCAGGAAGTTTTACTCATATGAAAATGCTTCCTCTTAAAACGGACTGCAATTCATTCAAAACACACCCTGATATGAATCATATCTTATGCATGTCACGACTTCAGCATGTTCTTGTGCAAAACAATGAATTGTCACATTTAGGAAACGCATAAGAAAGTACCCATGGAAATGAGGTTGCAATGTATTCTACTGTAATATGGTTGGTTGGTTCATTGTGTAACTCCAACTAATATTGAATGACGCCAGGGAATGAAAGGATGATGATTGATTATACAATATTGGCAGACAGTTTATTATGTATTGAACATAACTGGGCTTATTATAGGGTTTATGATAAAGGATGTCAATAATTTGAACCTGTTGAAGTCTTTATTACTACCTTTCCAATATCCAGGTTTGATTGAGCAAAGTTAAGGAAAGTCTTTGTATTCACTGTAGACAAGTATAAATGGATGTATTTAAAATAAAATACAATATTTAACTAACTTTATATCAAACTAACCACCCGAGAATTTAAATGAATACTTGCGTTGAAAATCACCATATACACTCATATATTTTTGTTAGTCTCTTGCCATAACACAGCAAAACGTCACAGCGTAGCGCATTTTTTCTATACGGTTTCTACTGTATACCCTTTACATATCTCAATGAATCACATAGACATACATCGCACATTTTCTCCCTATATCTGATTGCTCTTACTTTATCTAATTTCCAAAGGCCAAGACTTTTTCTCGTTTAAAATAGTTTTTAGAACAGACGAATGTAAGTGTAATCATCCTTGCCGACCAATTAACCATCACCTCGCACTGAGGGGTTGCTGAGAAACCTGCAGTGTTCCATGTTTTATCGAGTTGCTATGCACAACCATTGTCGAATCCAGGCATTATCATGTTATTGGATCCACGAGTGTAGTCTTAAAGGAGCCCACTTTAAAACAGATCCTAATCGTGTACATAAATCGACATGTATCCATTCCACATGTTTACATAGCATATGTTATCAATCGCTTGTTCGCTTCGTGGCACACTTCGTTTCTTCAGCAAGCCAGTCTTTCTTAATACTTGGTAGCATTGCATCACGCTTGGTCCATTATCACAACATCTACATCCTCCACAACTTTGGATTGTGTTTTTGGCCACTGCTCTGAAGTAGCAGACAAGTTTTTTTTTGGATATTTTCCGCCTTCATTGTTGGAATTGTATTCTTGATTATGCAGACATATTACAATGCAACATGTAGAATATTCTGGTCGTTTAGTGTTTTCAAGAAATCTAAGTAGTTGGTTTTGGATGGTTGTCAATCATCATAAGACCAATCCAGTATCCCATTGACCAATCCAGTATATTATTGTTGTTGTTGTTGGCAGCTGATATGCACATCACAATATTATTTTACAGAAATCTGCCTACATCAAAGTGATAGCCGCAAACAACTATCTAGCAAATCTTGATGAAATATAATTCTATTTCTAGGTTATGCTTTCCTCCTTTTCCAAAATGAAATTTCGGTCCAGAACTTGATCAACTGTTGCATCAAAGATGATGACAAACTCTATCTTTGTGTTTCAAGCCCGACCATCAAAGAAAAACCGGTAAATTTTTTATTAGCTCTATGTTTTCTCAGCGGTTTTTACTTGAGGGTCAAGAGTCTACTGAGGTCATTGATTCTTGTCCTCGAATGCATTTGCGTTGTCAGTCCAGGCCACTTCCTAAATTGCATGCGAAGTTGCATTAAATATGTATGAAGTGGCACAGCTGTTGTTATTACATGTTCACATCCTCGTGCATTAATGGAAGCTGAAAAAGACAAGAAAAACAACGAACTAGACAGAGATATTTCAAAGCCACCAGGCTCAGTTAAATTTGGATAGGAGAATATGTTAAAGTTCAGCGATCTCTCGATTAAAATGCTAAATACGTCCCCTGGAGTTGTCTCTTTAATTGAAAATGCATTAAACGAATATAAAAGTATATGGTAATTTGTGGTGTGATTCGATTCTATGGCCTTTAAATGGAATTTGAATTTTTGAATTATTTTGACTAATGTATGTCAAACAAGACAGAAATAAATAGACTCTTACATTTTATCAGGCGAAACTACATGACATTTTATTTTTTTGGCAAGGGATTTGTCAGTGTTGTTCGACACATTTTTCTCCTTACCTAATTGAACATGCGTAAATCGGGGGATCGCTGTATTAAGGCCTAAAGGGATCACAGTCTGGAGATTAATAACTTTTCCTGACTTGTCTAGGTTTCAAGGTCAACAGACTTTCATTTGTCAAATGTCATAATTCTGCGACCTTCAAATCAGTTTTGTTATTTCATGTATTTCTACCTTGATGATTAATCAAAATGGTCTTCTGTCAAAGGTTCAAATCCGTCCTTGGAATTTGGCAGACAGCGACTTCGTCCTTGATGGTTCACAGCCTCTTGATCCGAGAAAAACCATATTCGTTGGTGGTGTCCCCCGTCCACTGAGAGCTGGTATGTGGCATTCAGAGATTTATTATATTGAAAACTCACTGCTTTTAGTTCTATCATTGTATAATTTATTAACTGTTGATTGCAATTTATTTCTCCAGTCGAACTCGCCATGATAATGGATAGACTGTACGGAGGAGTGTGCTATGCCGGCATAGACGTTGATCCAGAACTAAAATACCCCAAAGGTGCTGGAAGAGTCGCCTTTTCTAATCAACAGAGTTACATTGCAGCCATCAGCGCCAGATTTGTGCAGCTTCAACATGGAGATATTGACAAGAGAGTATGTTACTTTGAACTTAATTTTTCCCCTTTTTTGCTTCCTGCTTATAAAATCTCTCTGCACCCTTTTTAACTGTGGAACTATTCAAGGGATAAAATGTGTCCGATAATTATAATAGTTTCCCTAATGATATCTTTAACTGTACCAGGTCGAAGTTAAACCTTACGTCCTTGATGATCAGCTTTGTGATGAGTGTCAAGGGGCAAGATGCGGAGGAAAGTTTGCCCCGTTCTTTTGCGCCAACGTAACTTGTCTGCAGGTGAGATATTCTTGTTTACCGTTTTAAAGTATTCATCAACTAATACACACTCAGGTGAAGTTAATAATACCCCTTGCAAGTTCTGTAGACTTTCAATAGATTTAGATTTTGTATCTTGAGGCAATCTATGCATTTCGTTCAATATACTAGCCTCCGGGAAGAACTAAGTAATGCATAGTAATGTCGTATTATAAGTACTGCTCTGGATGTTATAAACGCATGACTAGAGGATTTTGCTAATTGCCACATAACTCCGTGTTTCCATGCTGCTAATTGAATTATAAATCTTGAGAAGTTTCATAGTTTATCAGAAAGCAAATTCTTCATAGTCAGTCGTACAGCAAAAATCATTCGAAAATACCACATAATGTGATAGGATGTTAAAGAAAATTGCAGAATTTGTGTACAATTTATGGATATTTTGTATCAATCCGCCATGATTTTATTGCTCAGTATCAAATAGGTCAATTTGAAATTATATTGGAACATGTACATGCAGTGCAACATTATTCATTATACCATGGTAAACACACTATCTTCAAGTGTAGTACCCAATTATTTCAATTTCTCTTCCACTTATATTGGATCATTCCTCTTTCAGTATTACTGTGAACAGTGTTGGTCCAACATACATTCTCGACCCGGACGTGAATTCCACAAGCCGTTGGTTAAGGAAGGTGCTGACCGATCTCCACGATCCATGCCTTTCCGTTGGTAAAGAGCTTGCTGTATCATACTTGATGTCATTTAGCATTCAGCACTTTGATTTGAAAAAGAGAAAAGAAAAATTAATTTTCATTCTCACACCATCACTCTGTTGTAAACATCTGTTATAAATCTTTTTCATTGCAGTCAGTAATCAAACCAATCATTTTCTGTTCGGCCTACTATTGTGATAAAAATCTTCTTGTTTTCATCACTGTGACATTTCTCGAAAGTATCTCCTCTTCCCCAAATACTTTTATTCGATTAAACGGCAATTAGCGTCTACCTTTTTTTTAAAAAACAGCTGATTAGCTCCCATCCACAACCACTGAGAATTTTTCCACATGTCTCTTCAGCTTTCCCAAACCTTACCAAAGTTTCTTACTCATTTTGTATACTTCATTGCCACAACTTTAAAGCTAAACTACCGTTTTTCGCCGGTATTTTTTAAGGATGAATTAATTTTTTCTAGTTAATAGTCCCCAGTCATTCGGGGATTTCATTCTTATGGGGAAGTATGCGGTTTTTGTATAAATATTGATAAGAAAATTTGTTTCATGACCACTTTTTGTAGCTTATTTGGTAACTCTATTTATTAATTGGCATTGCGTTTCTCCCGGTCTCCCTTCTTTTGTATGCTGTCCATCGTGCGACAGAGTAGCGTCATTTGTTAAAAGTTTTTCGAAAAACAATACGATTCGCAGATCGATTTTGTACCAGCACTTTTGTATATATTTGACGAGTAACTTTGTTTTTTGTATGGATGTAATTGGTGTCGTTTTCTAAATTAATAATTTCACGGCGGTAACTTCGAACGAACACACTCTAGACGCAATCGTTGTAGTTCCATTTTGTATTTTCTTGCCGACATGTCGTCGACCGATGTCCGATTTTATTTTTTATTTGGTATTTAATCAAGGATTCGTATTCAGTATACGGCCAGACTGCTAAGATTTTTGTGTGATTCTGGAAAAAAAATTTCTGGTATGTCTGCTGTATATATATATATATCGCTGCCACATGTTGGTGGAATTATAAGTTGACTGTGTAACGCTATGTTCCATATGGCTGCTAGTCATTATTTGCATTAACGGTGAGAATTGTATTTTGAAGGAATCCCGTCTTTCTACATGATATATGTGCATTATATTCACGATTCCATTTCCCTCTGTCGATCCAATATATTGTTCCTGAGATGTAGAAGCTGATTGGAAGCGTGTTCTGTGTTTAGTCTTAATGTCTGGTGTGTGTTCTCTGGTGCGGGCGTTTTTTCTTGTTGTTGTCTGTTGAGCTTTCCTCTCCATTTTTTAGAACTTTTTTAAACCACTCATTTATGTAGGATCTGCTGCTTGCCGGGTCGCTCCTCCTCGGATGACTCGGCGTCATTTTCTTTTTCTACTTGACGGTTTTTTATTTAATTGAGATAGTGCATGGCTTTGTGTTTTACAGAATATTTATTTTTGCATAGAAAGAGTAATTTTCCATTATTTATTCAGACAAAAACTTGCTCTTATTCAATGTGATTTGTTTTTTATATACTTATGCAGATTGTGATCGAGTTGTGATGTTTGTTTGGTTTTGCCCTCTTCCTGTTGGTCGAAATTTTCTCTTTGGCTCGTCACAGTTCTAAGATTCTTCTATAAATTCTTAGTTGTTGATATGATCAGATATGACTATGCGGTCCTTTGAATGCTATTGTGTTACGTCTTAAAACACTTCTTTCATGATCCAACTTGATTTCTTACTAAATACTATTACGTTTCACCTTATGCATTGCTAGAATCATGAAATCTGCTAAACTTCTTTTAGAACTGCCACTGGCGTAATCAGCCTATAGCCTGCTAGTAGTTGGGAGAAAATATAAAAATAGCTTTGTTCAATAATCGTGCTTTGTGCAATTACTAACCACTAATTATATTTTGATCAAAGTATCGCTTTTGTCTTCACTTTTGCCATTTGTAATATGCGTTTTCTGCCTACGCTTCGCTCTATGAAAAATCTAAATTGATGAATTACTCTAGATTTTTTTCGATCGCATCGTATTTTTCGGCTTGAAAGATGTGCGTGTTTTGTGTTAAAAATAAGTTTTACCCTAGAGACTGCATTCAAAACAGAGGTGCATCTTTCGAGCCATAAAATATGATACTAATTGATAATGTTTACTTTATATGGGAGTTTCTGTCGAGTTTTCTATCGTTTTGCAATATCGCTATCGAAAAGTTTTATCAAGTGATGAAAGCCATTGAATTTTTGTATTTTTTCACTGGTCACTGCTATCTCTCTCCTTGTATGTTT
Organism: Halocynthia roretzi; assembly: GCA_013436055.1. Lineage (NCBI taxonomy): Eukaryota > Metazoa > Chordata > Ascidiacea > Stolidobranchia > Pyuridae > Halocynthia > Halocynthia roretzi. The sequence continues at coordinate 180,495 of QRAM01000079.1, read as the reverse complement.
CAAATCTGCCTTCGTAACACTGTAGCTAAAACGATCGATATTATTTTAGTTAATTTAGCAAACCATGACATTTCCCTTTTTATCTCTTATGTAACGGGTGCAGGATTCATTGGTAATTAAATATGCCTAATAGCAAAACAGGTAACCTCATCTCATATTTTGTCCCTCTGAAATAATGATCTGTGTTTACTAACAGTCCGTTCAATCCGGGAATTTACCGTGCGTAATACGTGTTTCAATTGACCTTCAACTAACATAAAATATCCTCACATAAAAAAGAATTTCCTCGCTATCCCAGCACTTTAGAGAAACACACCGAACACATTTCAGTTTTTATTCTGCTTACAGTAGTAGTAAAAACATTTTTTCTAGCCAGATTGTTGTTTGTTTTTGTGCAATAACTTCAGTAACGTTTGAAACGATAATTTTTTTCCTCTTTTGTACTACGTAAGTAATATGCAGATCTTTTTAAACCTTTTCGTAAGAGTAGAAAAAAACCATCAACGGAGTAGATTTCTATTTTTTTCATCGCGAAACCCAAAGTCTTTCATCTCCTGAAATACAATGCAACCTAGTGTGCCACTGCAACCAACATTTTTTAAAACCAAAGCTGAGCTGACGCTGCTAAAAACTTTCTTCATTTCTTAAAAAATTAACACTTTTAAAAAAAAATTCACATTTTTACTTGACGTGAAATGGACTTCTTTACTCATTCAAATTATTTTCGTCTCGACATCAGTGAAAATAGCGTCGATCATCAATTTCATATAAAATTCATTTTGTATAAAATATATGGGCGGCGTTGCTGCTACCTTTAGTAAACAGGAATCAATTTTGCCAATTGTATTTTGACAACGCTGTATAAATATTGACAAGTTTTCTTTTTGTATTCAGCCATACTAACATGTTGTTTTTTATCCCTATTTATTCTCCGCTTTTTGTCGGTTGCATGAATATTTTTATTAATCACCCTTTCTATTTTGGAAAATTTTCTGCATGCTTTTCAATATCATTTTTATAAAAACTGAACCGACAAAAAACCTAAAATCGTTCGGCCCGCACACGATCAGAAGAAAATTATTCTTGCTCACGATTTTCCTATCTTAATTTGTTATTCTTGAGAGAATATAAACATCATGATATATATTTTTTGTAACAATTTTTTGTGATGGCTTACTATTATGATGATTGTTCTTATTTTATTGCTAAAATGTTAAGAGCTTTTTTATTTTTCATATGAAAACGAGTGATTGCATTTTAATGCGATTTTCTTGGCACAAAAAACTACCGAAACAAGAGCCTTTCGGTAGGTAGTCCTGCTGGTTGCGGAACTTAGCCATCATTGGTTAAGCGAAGTTGTAATGTATTAATTTCCCTTATATCGAATCATCTGTATTCCCAAGTTATGTTTTTGAATCCAAGAACTGAATAATGACTTAAAAACAGCTAGTTTGCTTCTGCTGTCTCTTTTGGTTTCTTCTTACATTGTTTGTGGTTTATGTCATAGATGTAGTAGTATTTTCTTAACTTATTCCTATCAATTACAAAATCATTATTGTAAGATATAGAGGAGAACATAGATTTGTGTATCTGGAATTGTCATAATAAACTTCGCCATTTTTTCGGAAATGCTTTTGCTTTTTCCGAATAGTAGTCTTTAAATAGAAAGTGTGTTAGCATAGTATATATTGAAAATCCTACTATCCTACAATTGTGATAACTATTGAATCGCAGTCCTATATTAATATTTTGTTTTCATTGAGTTTTTTTTTAATTTTAGAACTTAAAGTAATTTGATATTGTATAGACAGGTACTTTTTACTTTACGACCGCATAATTTAACGACTGCCAAACTACGACCAATTCTCACACTTACAGCCGTTAGATAGTGTTTTCATTACCTTAACAGATTTTGTTGTTCAGATAATTCATATAGAATTGATACTTGATAACATTTCATACTTTTATGGACTCAATCACTCACTCATAGGGTTACATTAAAACGATATTTGAAGATAGTTTCCAGGTCGTTGGAACAGATCCTGTTCGTCAAGCGAGGACTTCGTTTACCAACCAATTCATTGGACTGGGATCTGGTTTTTAGTGTGGAGTACCTGTACTGCTTGTCATGATCAATCAATCTGTGTTAATAAAAAGTCCAGCCCAGGGACCTGACAAGCTATGATTGCGCCAAATGGAGAACCTCAATTTGGCGCACCAAGGTATAATCCAATTCCATATCTAACTAGAATTGTGCAGAACTCCCGTCGTTTTTCATTGTAAAATTGTGACATTAGCACTACTATCATCACTGCACTTATTTCAGATCACTGCAGTATCATCTTTATTCTAAATTGCGTGTGAGTGACAGCAATCTATATATGTGCTACATACTAATATGAGCTGAATCATCAAGTCAAAAGTATGGCCCCCTCAGTGGGTTCGAGCTATTTTTTCGCAGCAATCCTTGTAATGTTAGAAATATGAACCTGAAAATCATGAAATCACATTCAGTCGTGTATTAGTAATTGCCGTTTGCACGTAATGAGTACGAGTCCATTTTTAACGATATTCCGGATACATGAATATCGGATTAATGCTTCATAAATAAAATATATAAAATAATACGATACGTATACACAACGTTGACCATTACAATATATATTTCTCATTGTTGTAAGAACGCTCCGTATCACGGTATTACATAGCGGGAGTTCTAATTAGCCTGCTATCATTGCAGAGACGTGTGATTTTAATTGCCACAATATCAAAACCTATCACTAATTTTCATCTTGTAGTATTGGCGAACGCTTTCCTAATCCCTGTCTAATCGAACACTTTCACCAATTATAACGTCGCCTATTTATTTGTTCCGACCGATCATTTGATTGGTGAGATCTCAAATGCGCGGCTTCGTCACAACTCAAATTTCAATCAGACACGTGTGAAAATTAGTTTTCTTTGGTTGAAATACTGTTACTCGCCCTCACTGTGTTGCTGTTACTCCACGTTAGCAATTGTTTATCCTGCTCTGGTAAGAATTAGTCAGTCAGTTTGCGGCCGTTTAGATATATATATTAGCATATTAAATTATATAATATATATAGCGTCTCACTTCTTTTAGTATTTAAATGCTGAACCTGCCTCGTGTCTCGTGTTTCGTGTTTTTCTACGGCGATTATCAATCAGTCTCAAATGTGATTCTCATCATCATTCGCGCTATTTATCTTTTTTTCCCCATTTCAATGTTCAATTATAATTACTAAATCTTCAATCACCTTTTCCTTAAAAAGCAAAACGATTGATTGAAACATAGCAATTGAACAACGTGTCAAAACGTTCGTTAAAAGAACGATGCGTTGTTAAAAGGCAGTTAGTTTTCATTTACACTGTTAGAGACACTGGAAGGTTGCTTTGCTGTCTTAGTGAGAGATCTGTTAGTTAGTACGTAGTAAACGGCCGTTATTGTAGATTAGATACGTCTCTCAGATTTATTTCTTTTTCGTTTATTTTCTTGTGTGTGTGTGTGATTCAATTTCTCCAAGCCAAATATGTGTAGTTCAGAATGGTGTTTACCATGTGTGACTATTCTGTGCAATGCCAAAATGTAATGTCTAATGTTATTATTTCAATTTAATGTGGGATATGTATAAAATTAAGACGTTTACCAAGTTGTTTATTATTTCCCCAACGGGTAATCTCGGTACATTTTTATTGTACTATTTTTCCCTGGTACTAAATAAACTATGGCCAAAGAAATTGGATCATGCTCTTCTATGTTGTATGAATGATTGTATTGTGCACCGGGCCCGGTTGCTTTGCGCTTTTTTTTTTTGTATGCATAATTTTTCTTGCTTGACTTACAGAGCAAGGGCGTGTGATGGCTAGGACAACACAATGGAAGGTTGGTATTTAATTATATGCACGGCAGAACCACGCACATAAAAAATAACATTGCAAAATAGCAAAATAAGGTCGGCATGCGATTCATTTTCTAGATTTGAGACTTCCGTTATAAATGTAATTTAAATAAGTGAAGGCACCCCCAACATTCCCTACCTTATTTCACTATGTTGCTGTTTAATTTTTTAAGGCCGCAGCCCAGGAGAATAATGCGGCAGATGAAGAGAGCAACTACCTCAAGAGAGAAGAGTCGAAGAAGTTACTACCACCATGGAGGGGTATGTTAAATTAGTTTTTATGAATTAAAATCCTATTAATTCTATGTTGCTATTAATTCTATGTTGCTATTCTATGTTGCTATGTTGCTTTGCTATGTTGCTATGTTGCCTATGTTGCTATGTTGCTTTGCTATGTTGCTATGTTGCTATGCTATGTTGCTACGTTGCTATGTTGCTCTTTGCTTTTTCAAGGCCGCAGCCCAGGGGAATAATGCGGCAGATGAAGAGGAGAGCAACCACCTGAAGAAGATTTGAATAAGTGCCTACCACCATGGAGGGGTATGTTGAATTAGTTTTTATGAATTAAAATCCTATTAATTCTATGTTGCTATGCAATTTTTTAAGGCTGCAGCCTAGGGGAATGATGCGGTAATGAAGAGGAGAGCA